>CM076579.1:1549631004-1549910989 GCA_034641835.2 Pinus albicaulis | reverse complement strand
GACGATGCGCCACTATACGAAGGGAGAATGCACCCTGGACATAATTTCCATTGCAGAGCACTGCACCAGGGGTGCCAAGTTGAACTGGTGCTCTTTCCTGTTGAAGGAACTCTTTGCGGCCTGCGAAGAAAATTACAGGCGTACCACCACTTTCATTTACGGCTACTTGATCTTAGCCTTTGCCATGTGGAAATGGCACCTTCCTCCCATCCGGGAGCCGACGGAGACGACCATAAGCCAGCCTCTGGCGATGAAGTACACCCCCTGGCAGGTGTCCATGGATCCCAACACCAAACAGGTGAACGCGGCAGCGTTCCGGGCGTGGTATGGGATGATGACCGATGTCGTGGCCAACCAGCAGCAGGTGCCCAGGCCCTTGCTGGATGAGTACAGTGAGCAGGTGTGGTTTGGGGTCAGCCACAGGCACACCTTCATCCGGCCAACTTGCGTGCTGGCTGCTACATTCCACATGGCACCCCTCTGGTTCCAGCTGAATAACGACACCTTCCACCGAGAGGTTTCTGCGTGGCCGGGGGTCGTCAAGCACGTCCAAGACGGGATCACCCGCTATAACTTTGAGGGGATGCTGCCGGCACAGCAGCCTGCCGCGACCGACGCAGCGGAGTCCTCACAGGTTGCGGCGGACCCTCCACAAGAAGCAGCTGAGACCGCCCCGGATCTGCCTCCAGCGCTGGTCCCGATCGTCGAGCACCTCAACGACCAGGTACGATGACTTAACGTGGCCACCCAGGTCGCTTCAAGTGGTGTCCCTATATTTCCTTCTTTTGCTGAATTTCATATTAATCGGTCTCGTGGTCCCTCCAACACCGCCCCCCTCATTTCCCCCATTCCCACTAACCTGTTCACTTCTGCCACCCCCCTCATCAGACCAATGGGTGAACCGGGGCCCGAACCCGATTCCGCCGACCCACCTCCATCCAAGAGGGCCCGCATTACTGCTACAGATCCAATGGTGGATCTGACTGTCGATGATCCACCAGTCACTCCGCCCACAGCAACTCTGATTCCGGAGGAACCTCTGATCGACCCGGCAGAGTTCCTCAACCTTCGCCTCCCTCCCACTTCTTTCACTCCGTCCACCGCTCCCACCGACCGACCACCTGCCACCTCCCCCAATCCATCCAACTCATCAGCCACTCTGTCAGATTCGTTGATCCGGGACCTTTTCGGAGGTGACCATGGGATGGAAGTCACCTCTAGTACTGCAGCCGTGGTACCACCGGTTGACCCCGTGGCCACGGCCCCGGACCCTCATGCTACTATATCTACCAGGTTCACGAATGGGGGGGCTGATTTGGCTGCCCCTCCCCCAGAGAAGACCACACAGCAGGACCGGCCGGAGCCTGAGATGGCCACTTCAGTGCAGCAGCAGACGCCGGTCCATCCTCTAGCGACTTCCGGCCGACCAGCGGCCAGCCACCAACCTTCGCAGGAGAGGGTGCCGGAGCAGGGCACACCCAGCACAACCACTACAGAATAATGGAGTCCGGCACAACTGTACCTACTCATTCAGCGGGCGGCCCTCAAAGCCGAGCAGATTCACACAGAGCTACAGCGGCGGTGCACCGAGCAGCGGAATCAGATCGCGGCGCTTACTGAACAGCGCAATCAGTTGCTGCGGGAGAAGACCAACCTCCAGGAGCAGGCCAACATTGTTATTCAGGCGCTCTCTAGTGTATGGCCTGTTGCAAGGGCTCACTCTACCCCACTCCCTGCTGGTATAGAGGAGGACAGTATAGCACTACAGACTCACCACCTCAGGGAAGTTTTCACTAGTGTTTGCAGGGAGAACCAAGAACTCCAAGCGGCGTTAGCCGCACGGCCTACCCTTCCAGATCCACCCAGGGACCATTCAGGACAGGTGACTGCCAAACAGATGCAGGCAGTCAGTGTGCAAGCAACTCTCCATTCCACTGCAGCCGCAGCTTCTGCCCTTCTGCGAAGTTTGCAGGAGTGCTCACTCGCATTAACCGTCAAGACGCAGCCCATCGCTGCCCAGCTGCAACAGATTTCCCGGGACATTCAGGCGACCACGGACCCTGCAAGGTTAGATCAGCTCTACGCCCAGTCGGACGAGCTGGAACTTCACATGCAGCAGACTGAGGCCGAATCAGCAGCGGCCAAACACGTCATCTGGGAGATTCGTCCGCCCCTTCGTACCCATGCTAACGCTATGCACCAGCTGGATGCCAAGGCCGAGGCCTAGCTCGCCACGATGTTCGGAGCTGCCCCGACGCCCATAGACGAAGCCGCCGCCAACTGAATCTCTCAAGAAGCTGACCTGCTTATGCAGGAATGGCAGCAAGCAGTGGCGGCCTTCACAGAGCTTAGAGACGCAGCACTCCGCCAGGTCCCGGAGTTGGGGCCCTTGTTTGAACCAGCAAGTGGCAGAGCACAGCAGGAAAGGGAGCAGGGGGAAGGCACAGCAGAGCAGAGTACGGGTGCCAGCGGGGCAATGGAAATAGAAACTGTTATTTGTGATTGACTCGCGGACGAGTCAAAGAATTGTGGTTGGGGCCTTGTTGGGGCCCTTGTTTTGTTTAGTTTTGACATCTTGGCCAAGACATTTTGAGTTTTGACCTTTTTGAGTCGCGGAATAAATACACATGGCAACCGCGACCGCGCCACAACTACCAGGGGATGCGGAGCTATCAAGGTGGCGCGGAAGCACTCGATAGCTGGAGATAGCATGGAGATACGTGCAGATGAAGGAAACACAGCAGAAAACAGAGAGTGGAACACGCAGACATCAGAAGAGAAGCTGAGAGAAGCCGAAGTGAAGACGCAGAGGAGCCGATAGTCGCGAGGGCGGGTGAATAAATAATAGTCACCCTGCTGAAAAGGGGGTTGAATGCTGAGAGCTGAATGGGTACTGAAGAAGTCACGAGGCCAGAGACAAGGAAGGACGCGCAGAGCAGCTGCGGAGGATTCATGCATGTTCTTCATATGGGTTCTTATCTTCTCTATTCTACCCTTCTGTTCTGAGATTCATCTGTATCAGCTTTGAGAGCTAAACAGGAAGATTGCCATGTAATCATGTATTGGGCCAAGGGATTAATATAATAGAAGGTTGCTGTCTCAATAAGGTGTTCGTGTGCATGTAATGCGTTTACGCTGGTTTAAAATTTTATTTATGAATGTCTGCAATGCTTATTAAGTAATCTTGCGCATATGACTTTATATATGAATGGATGAACCGTCTTTCTTTAGTTGCGGGTTTGTTCCTTGCCCTTGATCTCATCCCCTTGCATGTGGTTGCGGCACGCCTCGGGTGAGACGCACTGCTCCCCTGAGCAGGGTGAAAATGCCGGCGTGTTCCTAGACTACACCGGACCCCTTTGTTGGCCTCAACTCTTGAACCTGGGTCTTGTCCGCGATAATCACTACAAGTATTTGAATTTGAAGTCCTATGTAGAACTTATGACTACTTACAAGATGCTCAAAAACTTAAACTATTTCTTTCAACATTGAAAGGAGCAACATTAAAGTGGTTTATGAGTTTGATCAACAGTTCTATTAGGACATGGGAAGATATGAAACAAGCATTTCTAGAAAGGTATTTGGATTATTGTATGCCAGTCAATCATAAGGAGGAAGTGTTCAAGATGATACAAAAAGAGGATGAAAACCTGAAAGATTCATTGGAGAGATTTAATTACAACATCAAAAGAGAAAAAATGGAAAACTTAGACCAAGACACCTTAAAATCTCTCTTGTTGAAGAAAATTAGGGATGAATGGTTGGATATCCTTAACATGATGGGAAAAGGGGATATATCTCAGCTCACATTACCTGAAATATCTGAGTTATGTATCAACCTTTCAAGAGGGAAATCCAAAACTGTAAAAGGTCCAAGAGACCTTGCTCTTGCAAGGGTAAGTAAGTCTGCTTCTGGGACAATGAGTAGGGCAGAGATAGGGCATATGCTTGATGAATTCAAATCTGACATCTTAGGGAGTCTTAGTGAACAAATAGACACCCTTAAGTTACAAAACAAGCAAAAAGTTGAATCTGATGCCTTAGCAATCTTTTGTCCCAAATGTAGAAAGAAGCATGCCTTGAGAGAATGTCCTTTGGATGCAAAAGTTGTAGAGACCTGTGTAATTTGTTTAGAAAAACATGATACCAAGAGTTTTCCTTCACTTCCTTGTCTTAAAGTTGTCTTTCAAGAAGATACTCCTACAAGTTCCACAGAATCTCTCAATTTTGTCTCTATAAGGCCTTGGCAAGGACCTCAAACACAAGGATTTCATGATCAAATGTATAATCAACCCCCACCAAACTGGAATTCTTGGCAGCAACCTTGGCCCCAATTTCAAAATCAATCTCAAGCTTGGGCACAAGGAGCACAAAATCCCTATGGAAGATACTCCCAGTACTATCAATATCCACCATACCCACATTTTTCTCCTCAAAATCCTCAACAAAATCCTCAACAGAATCCTCAAAATCCACAACATCAAAATCAACCACTCCCCTTACCATTTCCTCATAAATCAAATCAGTTGCCTGCTCAACCCATACCAAACCCCAACAATAAAAATCCTCAGAATACATACATGATAGAAGGCCAATAGTTTCCAACTTATTTAATTACTCCTCTAGACCTCAGTGATGTTCAACTTAGGTCTGGAAGAATACTTGAAAAGAGGAAACCTTCTGTGATCATACAAGAACAAGATAACTGTGAGGAAGATTCTCTACGGGAAAATAAAAGTGTTGAAGAACACACATCTTTTCAAGACCCAAACATTGAAAAATCAAAACAAAAAGAACCAATAATTTCAACTCATGTATTAGAGCAGCCATCAACATCCACTCCTACACCTCCCTTTCTAGAAAGATTACAAATTGATAGAGGTGTAGAAAAACAAATTATGGTGCCTAATTATGATTTCCTAGATGAGCTAAGAAATTTCTGTATTAAGATTCCATTATTACAAGCTATCAAGGAAATTCCAATTTTAGCAAAGACAATAAAGGAGTTGAGCATGAAGAAAACAAGAAAAAGAATAAGAGAGACAAAGAAAATTCAACTGGCAGGAAAAATAATAGATATCATGATGGGTAAGATTGCTATTCCAAAATATCTTGACCCAGGAAATCCAGTTGTTAAAATTCACATCAATGGAATTGAGATCCAAAACACACTCATTGATTTAGGAGCAACAATCAATATCATGAGTAAACAAATCATGGATAAACTGAAACTTCCTAATCTTCTCTTTACACCCACATTATTACAATTAGCAGACAGATTTGTGATCAAACCCGATGGGGTAATAGAAGACATTCCAGTGTCCCTAGATTCTTGGGAGTACCCTGTGGATTTCATGATCCTAAATCCTAAGAATAATCTAGGAGGACACCCTATTATATTAGGAAGACCTTGGTTAGCTACAGCGTATGCTTTCATTAGTTGTAGATCCGGTGATATGTACATCTCTAATGGTAGTTCAACTAAGAAATTCACTTTGTATCCTCCAGCAAGGACAATTACAGATTTAGATGATACTCAATGGATAGAGGATGAAGAAGACTTACAACCTCTCTTCACAATCTCAGAAATTAGTGAAGATAGTCAAATTCTGAATACTTTAGAAAACTTTGAATCCTCTTCGGAATGCAAACATGAACAATTTCAAGAAGAATCCAACATTGAGTTTTTATCATCAAGACAGATGTCTCTTTATTCTATGGATAAATTTGGCAGCTCTACAAGTGAGATATTTCCAGGTAAAACTTTAAACATAAACAAGAACCGAGAAAAATCTCAACAAGAAGAGTTAGTCAAGATCTTACAGAGACATTCTTCTGCATATGCATGGGAGTACACTGATATGAAAGGGATAAGCCCCAAGACTTGCACTCATCACATCTACATAGAGGAAAATTGTAAACCAATCAGACAACCTCAAAGACAGATGAATCCAAATCTTAGGGAGATTGTTAAAGAAGAATTGGAGAAATTGTTGAATGTCAACTTTATCTATCCTATTTCAGATAGTCAGTGGGTTTCTTCTTTGGTAATTGTGCCAAAGAAAAATGGTAAATGGAGGGTATGTATTGACTACCGAGAATTAAACAAAGCTACTCTTAAAGATCATTTTCCCCTACCTTTCATAGATCAGGTGTTAGATACCTTAGCTGAAAAAAAGTACTTCATAAGAACCTTAGTAGACAGACTGCGGATCAAACCCGATGGGGTAATAGAAGACATTCCAGTGTCCCTAGATTCTTGGGAGTACCCTGTGGATTTCATGATCCTAACTCCTAAGAATAATCTAGGAGGGCATCCAATTATATTAGGAAGACCTTGGTTAGCTATAGCTGATGCTTTCATTAGTTGTAGATCCGGTGATATGTACATCTCTGATGGTAGTTCAACTAAGAAATTCACTTTGTATCCTCCAACAAGGACAATTACAGATTTAGATGATACTCAATGGATAGAGGATGAAGAAGATTTACAACCTCTCTTCACAATTTCAGAAATTAGTGAAGATAGTCAAATTCTGAATACTTTAGAAAAATTTGAATCCTCTTCGGAACATAAACATGAAAAATTTCAAGAAGAATCCAACATTGAGTTTTTTTCATCAAGGCAGATGTCTCTCTATTCCATGGATAAATTTGGAAGCTCTACAATTGAGATATTTCCAGGCAAAACTTTAAACATAAACAAGAACCTAGAAAAATCTCAACAAGAAGAGCTAGTCAAAATTTTACAGAGACATTCTTCTGCATATGCATGGGAGTACACTGATATGAAAGGGATAATCCCCAAGACTTGCACTCATCACATCTACATAGAGGAAAATTGTAAACCAATCAGACAACCTCAAAGACGGATGAATCCAAATCTTAGGGAGATTGTTAAAGAAGAATTGCAGAAATTTTTGAATGTCAACTTTATCTATCCTATTTCAGATAGTCAGTGGGTTTCTCCTTTGGTAATTGTGCCAAAGAAAAATGGTAAATGGAGGGTATGTATTGACTACCAAGAATTAAACAAAGCTACTCTTAAAGATCATTTTCCCCTACCTTTCATAGATCAGGTGTTAGATACCTTAGCTGGAAAAAAGTACTTCTCATTTCTAGATGGGTTTAGTGGTTATAATCAAATTCAAGTAGCACTTAAGGACCAAGACAAAACCACATTTACCTGTCCTTGGGGTACTTATGCTTACCGAGTATTTCCATTTGGATTATGCAATGCACCTGCAACATTTCAAAGGGCAGTATTAGGAATTTTTTCAGATCTAATACATGATTGTGTATAGGTATATATGGATGATTTCACAGTTTATGGAAACACATTTGAAGAAGCCTTAGTAAACTTGGAAAAAGTCTTAAAGAGATGTAAAGAAGCAAATCTTTCACTTAGTCATGAGAAGTGTTTTATGATGTTTACTGAAGGAATTGTTTTAGGACATCACATTTCAGGGGAGGGGATTAGAGTTGATGAGTCAAAAGTTGAAGTCATCTCTAACTTATCTATTCCAAGTTGTCAAAAAGATGTTAGGAGTTTTCTTGGATTTACAGGATATTATCAAAGATTTATAGAAAACTCCACTAAGATAGCATCTCCACTCTTCAAATTACTTACCAAAGACTGTAAATTCAAATGGAATTCTGATTGCCAGTTAGCCTTTGAGACCCTGAAAACAAAAATTTCTGAAGCACCTATTTTAAGGGGACCTAACTGGAAGTTACCTTTTCATATTTCAACAGATGCCTCAGATACAGCTCTAGGAGAAGTATTGGGACAAAAAGACCCGATTCCTTATGCCATCTACTATACCAGTAAAAATTTGACTCCTTCAGAGTTAAACTATACTGTAACTGAAAAAGAGTTTTTAGCTGTTGTTCATGCCATAAACAAATTCAGACACTATATAACAGGCTATGAAACTTTTGTTCACACTGATCATTCTGCAATTATATACTTAATGAACAAATCAATTACTAATGGCAAAGTCATAAGATGGTTATTGCTTTTACAAGAATTCAAAATTACCATTCTAGATAGGCCTGGAAAACAAAACACAGTAGCTGATTTCCTATCTAGACTCCAAAACATCAAAGATGACACTCCAGTTGAAGATCAATTTCCCGATGAATATCTTTTTGCAATTTCTACCCAAACTCCTTGGTTTGCTGACATTGCTAATTATTTAGTTTTAGGAAAATTTCCTTCAATAATGAATGCAAGAGATAAAAGAAAAATCATTTATGACAGTGCAAAATATTCATGGGTTGCTAATGAGTTGTACAAGAGAGGTCCAGATTTTATCATTAGGAGATGTGTTCAGGAAGATGAGATGCTTGAGATTCTCAAAGCATGTCATGATGAACCTTGTGGCGGATAGTTTGCTGATAAAAGGAGAGCCTATAAGATCCTTCATTTAGGATATTATTGGCCATCCTTGTTTAAAGATGTTAAAGAGTATGTCAAAAGGTGTGACAGTTGCCAAAGGGTAGGAAAACCTTCTCCTTCAGGTGAGATGCCATTACAACCTCAGGTACATATTGAACCTTTTGAAAAATGGGCTTTTGATTTTGTAGGACCTATTAGTCCTCCATCAAGACAAAAGAGATATATATTAGTTTGCACCGATTATGTTACCAAATGGGTAGAGGCCAAACCATTACTTTTTTCTAATGAAGCATCTGTAGTTAATTTTCTTTTTGAGGATATTTTTACTCGTTTTGGTGTCCCAAGGGAAATTGTTACAGATCAAGGAGCTCAATTTACATCAAGGCTAGTGGAACAAATGATGGAGAGGTACAAAATCAGACATAGAAAATCTACTCCCTATCATCCACAAGCAAATGGTCAAGTGGAATCTACTAATAAGGTTATTGAAGGGATCCTAACAAAGACTATCCATTTACATAGAAAAGATTGGGTAGATAGGCTTCCTGAAGCCTTGTGGGCCTATAGAACTACATGGAGAAGGACAACAGGACATACTCCTTATGAACTTGTTTATGGAAAGCAAGTTTTGTTTCCCATAGAGTTCCAGATTCAAACTTTCAAAATGGCAGTTCAGCTAGGACTTGATCTATCAGAGGCACAAAAGCACAGATTGGAGAAGATTAATGAATTGGATGAGATCAGACAAGATGCAGTTCAGAAAACAAGTATAGTCCAACAGCAAAGGACTAGATGGCATGACAAGTACATCAAGGAAAAGAAGTTCAAAGAAGGTGACTGAGCTCTCTTGTTTGATTCAAAGTTCAAGGATTTTCAAGGTAAATTCCAAACACATTGGCTTGGGCCATATGAAATTATAAGAATTTTTGACAATGGAGCAATAAAAATCAGGACAATAGATGAAGAGAAGGTCACTTTTATTGTGAATGGTCATAGATTGAAGCTGTATCATAAGCCACTCTCAAGAGAATAATTTGTCAAGAAATTCCAGGAAAGCAGTGATATGAAGTTAATGAAGAAGAATTTTTCTTCTTCATCAACTTAAGTGAATTTTCTGAAGTCAGATATTGAAAATAATAATAATAATAATAATAATAATAAAGTATAAACATGAAAACCAATCACTAATTGGCATGTTTATACAGAAAAGGTGGAGTGAAAATCAGAATCTTTCTGACACTCTAGCTTTTCAAATTTGTTCTTTCTGCAAGTAGTTATTACAAAATCATAAGTGCAGATTCATTTCACTTATGGTCCATCTCATTTCATCCATCCATACTCCATTACATTCATTCATCCACACTTCATTCACTTCACTCCATGGTCCACCTCATTTTCATTCCAGATTTTTAAAGTTTGATGTTTTTCTGCAATTGAATAATACATATCATGAATTGTAGGCCACTTCTCATACTTCACTCCATTTCATAAGATGTGATCCATTCCACTCCATTACTCACTTCATTCATATTCCATTACACCATATTTTATTATCCATCTTCACTCATTCCATACAACATTCCATTCATGCTCCAAACCATTCCATTTCATGTTTCAAGTCTTCTACAGGTACATTCTGCAGCCAATTAGACATTCTGCAGCCAGTTAGAAATTCTGCAGCCAAACAGAGATTCTGCAGCCAGAGATCCTGAAAGCACTGTCTAGTAATCACCTGATCTGCAATAAAATGATCCTGCATATCCATGAAAACAAGAAAAATCAAGAAGGTTATGAAGACTCAAAAATTAATGATTTTCAGGAGAGAACAAAGCATATGAAGATCACAAAAAAAAAAATCAGAGGAAAGGCAAAGGTAAAAGTTCTGATTATAATGACATATCATGAAAAATTTTAGTATAGTTAAGTTATGAATAATTCAAAAAGTTGTTTTAATTAATTTTGTTGATCATGCCTAACAAACCTCCCGTAAAAACTTTGGATAAAACTCCTTCTATTCCACCATTTCAAATCCCATATTCGATCATCATTTAATCTAAACGGTTAAAGTGCTGAAGTGATTGGATTAGTCACGTCACTAGGCCAAAGCATTTAATGATGATTTCAAATTCGTTACAAAATATCTCCACGGTATTTTCTTCCGTGATATCCTTCAACTCATATACATCATCCTCACCTCATTATATTCATTCCGCAATCACTCCATATCATTCTTTCCCGTAGCCAATTTTTAACCATTCCGGTTTGTGAAACAGAGGCATCTCTGTAACAACCATTGTCACCGTGAACAGAGGAGCAACAATTTGAAGGTTGGAAAGAGGAGTTATGGGTCTTATAGTGAGGACTAAACCGGTTGGCACTAAGTACTTGGAAGGTTATCCTCAAGTCAGAGAAATGTTACAACAAGCAGGGTGGTTGCAATTCTTTGAAAAATTCAGTGGGTTTCACAAAGAGGTGACCAAAACATTTGCAAGATCCTTCAAAGGAGCTGAGGTCGAGATAGGAGATATTAAATTCACCATTACAAAAGCTTCCATTGCAGAAGCAACCGAATTTCCCAGACAAGGAGAAAGGTGGTTCAAGAATAGAGAATTTCATAACGAAGCATGGAAGAAGATACTCAAGTCACCAGGTATGGACGTTACCATTTTTAAAAAGGGTATCCCTAGCTCTGCACTAAAGAAAAAATGGAGGAACATGTTGCTTATCTTGCAAAAATTCATCACTTGTGAAGGAAGATATGGTACTTTCTATGTCTATCATATTCGGTTGATAATGCATTTCCTAGAAGAAGAACTTAATTTTCCCTTTTTCTTGCTTCAAAGTTTAAATAAAATGGCCTCAAGTGTTCAAAAGAGAATTCAATTTCTGGAAACAACCTTATACCACCATGGTTTAGTCAAAATTTTGATTGAACATCATTTGAGAAAAATGGGAGATAATTGGGAAGAGTTCTTAGTGAGAAATCACTTTGAGGAACCCAAGGAACCTCCACCTGAAGAAAAACCTACAAAAAGAAGCAGAAGATGGAAAACCTCCAAAACTGAAACTGGTAAAACAATACAAGAAAGAAGTGAAGAAATGATTTCTGAGAAATTGACTCAGATTAAGAAGCAGCTGAAGAAAGAGAGGATAATAAGAAAATTTGCCAGAGAGAAAGGAGAAGGGCCATCTCAACCGAGAAGGAGCCACAGACTTAGAGGGATACTAAAGAAAACAAAGGTTAAACAAACTGGAGTCATAAACATAGAGGACGAAGAAACACCTACTGAGGAGGATTTTTATGAAGAAGTTCCAGAAATTGACCCAGCACAACAAGAAATTCACAACTATGTTGAAACATTAGAGAGGAGAGCTTCAGAATTTAGAGCAGGGATAATTTTAAGGATGGAAAATCATTTTGAAGTTTAAAATGTTGGCGAATTTCACTAGTCCCTAATATGTGAACTATAAAATTTTATTGATATGTTTGTAAAATTATAAAAAATTATAATGATTTTATATATAGTCTCTATATAATGTTGGCTATTTTTAAGGTAAAATAATTTTATATTGTAAAATTTGGGCGAATCATTTTTACAAAAAAATGGAAATTGGCGAATATTTTTTTTGGAAAAACCATGGAAAATTAGCCCACTTGCGAATATTAGCCCCTAAAATTTTCCATGATTTAGAGACAGAACCCCTAGCCCACCAAATTCTGAAATTGATATGCTAAGAAGAGATAGGTATGAGTTAGAAGTACTCAACAGGCATATCAAGAATGAGAATGAAATTCTGAGAGAGCAGGTTAAACTGAAAACTGATATGAATTCAACTCTGTCTCTACAAATGCAAAAGTTGTATAAGGCCAGTGAAAAATTGAAGAAGAGAAATAAAAAGTTAACCAGGGCACACAAATTTGAGATTTAAGTTAGTCATAAGAGAGCCCAGAAGGCCTTTGACTGCAAGGCAAATTAGAAGAAGAGGGTTGGATGTCCTTGCAGAGGTCTCAGAGTTCATGGAATAGTTGCATGAGGACATGCAAGAACCTAGCAGTGGGGGTATGTTGAGCTCCAAAGATGTTCTTTCTTCCACCACATTCCACTCCATTTCCTTTGTCCATTACTAATTACAGGCTCAAATGATCAATATAATTAGTTAAAATTGCTTTATGAATTAATATCATGACTAACTTGCTATGTTTTTATGATTTTGTCATTGTAGTACTTTTTGAACTAGATCTAGCTACAGAATGCAGACATTTTGTAGCTAGTTGCTGATTCTGCAGCTGTCTTCATGTCTACGCAGGTTCCAGGTGTCATCTTGGAGAAAAACACATATGGGCGTATTCCACATCATTCCCTCATCATTTTTTTCTCTCCACGAAGTTTAAACATAATTATGTAGGCGGTTATGTACGTGGGAATTCAAACTAGGAGAGAGACTCCTAATAGGACAAGGACAGTCCAGATGTCCTTAATTCTATTACGTGACCACCATCAGAGTCCTAGTTTGGTTTTTATTTGGAAAGACAATTATCCCTAGGTTATCTTAAGACAGTTATGTAATTTTGATTATAAATATGGCTCGGGAAATCGAGGGACAAGGTTAGATTTTGTATTTGACTGCTAGATTTCAGAAGTACGAAAACACTCTGTTTTGAAGTAATTTCTCTCTAATGCAAGAAGTATCACTTTATTGAAAGCACTGAGTCAATATTGAAGTAGATTTTGCATGCTACTCTAGTGGTAGAGGGCCCCTGCCTCCTGAGAATCCTTGTTTATACGGTTTAGATAAGTATTTTAGTCTTGTTTTTCATTTCTAGCTTAAGCACGTTTCTGAAGTTTATGTTTCATGATTTTTTACATTGATCATCACAGCTAGACTTACTCTTATAAACTCTTCCAAAATATCATCACGATGAATAAGGCATAGCTGTGGTGTTGTATGTTTAAGTTGCATTTCCTTTAGAATTTTATGATTTATGCTTGTTTACACTAAGTGTCACAGCCAGTCTTACTCCTACAAACTCTTCCAAAACATCATTAACAATGAATAAGAAACAACTATGGTATCTTAGATTTTAATTGTATTTGCTTTCAAATCTTATGTTTATGTTCAGTTGCATTGAATAATACAGCCAGAATTGTTTTTACAAACTCTTCCAAAATATCATTCACATTGAACAAGATGGGTTGTAGAATTCCAATAGACTAGCTGCATGTTAGTTTAGTCATAGCACTCCGGAGGATGATTTCATTTAGTTCAGCTCTGTCACTACATTTCAAGTTTTATAATGGCATTTTAATTTAACTCTGTTCACTGTACTTCAAGTAGATTAGTAGCATTTTAGTTTAGTCTTAGCTCACTGTATTAGCATTCCAGTTTAGTTGTTATCCATTGCATTTTAAATTGTGTTAGTTGTTAAATTTAGATACCACGGTCTTCATTATTTACAAAAAATTCTTTTGTTCCAACCTCATATTAATACATAATCATCTGGACAGAAGCTAGTATCAGTCTAAGGCCTGGATTATTTTGCAACCTTTTTACCATTTCACAAATAAGCCTTTTCTCAAGGACTATTCTAAAAAAAAACCTATAACTTTTGAGTGAGGCCTAGTGGTGCTAAATTGAGTTGCAGAACAGAATTAGAAGTTAGTTTAGAGTAAAAATATTATTGTGCTACAAATGTTCTTTTCCAAATATATTCCAATGAACCTTTAATCATGGATGAGATGTTGTAACATTGTAAGTTGATTTTTTATTTAGGAAAACTTCAGTCACACTTAACTTGTCCATTTCTCAAGCTCTTCCAACACATCTTTAATAAATGAATTGGATAAGTTCAAGTTCATGTTGTGATTTATTTCCTTGCAATGAAGTCATTATCAAGCTTTGCATTTGTTGTTTGCCAGCCATAGTTTAGGCTTTATTCTATTTTAGTATTTGCATTTGTTGTTTTCCATCCCTAGTTTAGGCCTTGTTCTGCTTTAATATAACCAATATCTTCTTTTCACCAGCACTTAGTTCTTTCCCTTTTCAAACATTAAACCATAAAACCAAAAACATCAGAAAACACTAAACACAACGTAGTGAGAAACAAATACCTAGGCACATATAGTGCACCACACTTCAGCAGTTTACTAACCCTAGTTGACAATTAATGAACTCAATTTAGGAACACTAGGTTGAGCACAAACAATAGGTAGAGAAACATGTGAGACCAACAGTTTAATCTGGTCTCATGGAGCAATAAGGGTAGAAATAGAATAGGTTTATTTTCTTGTTTGTAAAAAATAAAAATATGTAAAGGGTTTGCTAGCTCAAATGCACCATGGAAGAGAAAATGCTAGGATTTTAGGACGAGTGGGTAGATTGGTGGGGTAATGTTTCTGCTAAATTGATGTCTTCATAATTGTGGCAGCTAAAAATCAAAGAAGAAAGGTGGCTCAAGCAGCAGGCATCTGGCCTATTCCAAAGATCATTTCTGAATTCTTGACTCCTTCAAGAAGAAGCCATCCCCATGTGGAGCCACTATTAGCCCCCTATAAATTATTGACAAGCAAGCAGGGGGGCTTGTTTTGAGGAAAAACACCCTAGAGGTTTGTTGGGTCAAAACCTCCATAGAGCAGGGCACGCTATTCAGAAAGACTCACACACAACCACACTTGAATGCTAAAAACTAGATAACAACGATAGTAGAACTCACCCGTAGTCCTACGTTCGATGTAGATCCCGCGGGGTCCAAACCCCCAGAAACCCTTCTTCCTCCTTCAACCTGGAAAGCAAGAAAGAACATGCACGGAAACCTAGTTGTACAACATATACTTCTCCTAAACGTTAGTGCAATCCATGTGAAACATTATATAAACCATAATAAATGCTTAATAATCAATCTTTTCACATATGCAAATAGATATTAACACACACGTTCAAGAACAATATGGTTCTTTATTATTACGAACAACATGTATAGTAGTAAAAATGGAGAGATCACCTGAATCCTTCCACGATCTTCGAACAGACCGTCGTCCGGATCCGTCCCGCCCTTGCCTCGCTAAGATACTTTCAAGACTTGTGCACTCGAGATGGCATATAAATGAATGAACATCTCCAAGAAACAAGGGTTTCCTGTATAAATCTGGGAAAGTGCAGGAGGCACGGGAATTCAGACTTGAATTGGGATTCCAATAGAGTATAATGTCTATAAAATATCTCTCTCTCTTAGGCCATACACATGAGGGGCTTTTATACTCCCTCAAAGTAGTTTCAATCAGTTGGAAACAGTTGGCCACGTACTGGGCTGGTTGAACTACTGGAGTAACCATCAACCCAGCCCGAAAATAGGAAATTTTTATATATTTTTTAATGATTTTAATGGCATACGCGGAAAAGTACATGTGGACTCGCGTATACACGTGGAAAAGTCTGGGCATACCCGCGTATGGGATTTTTAACACTGGTTTTTATGAATTTTGTTCAAGTCTATGGGAATGGGTGCCCAAGGCCATGGAGACAATCATGAATCACATGAGGGTGAAAAATGATGCTATAACAGATGCCCCCTAATATATGAGGGCAGAAGGGGTACATGATGGTCGAAATGTATTATGCACATAGAAAGAACTTCGCAAGGATAAGAGAGGACTTCACCAGATTTCAGCCTGCCAAAAACCAATGAAAGAAAATAGAGAGTCAACTCATGCTGAGGTGGGCATACCCATGCTCAGTCGAAAATACATCATATAGAAAGTACAGAGTGGATCCAAAATGTATACAAGTATAGCTGAACTAGAAGTACACAATGAATCATCTGAGCATGGCCCGAAAGTACAAGTCAGAATCAATGTCTAAGTATCACATATAGAAAGCTGATCAATGATGCTGAAACTGGATGTCTGATCATATAAGTAACTGAATCTCCAAGTACCAAATCATAAAAAGTGGAATAAACGGTACAATCACGCAACTCGGGAGCCAACATATAGGATGCTGCTGTACTGACACTGCAACATATAAGGGTGAATGGCATCATTGGCAGAAACTGAATGGACTGTCAAAAGTGAACCAAGAAATGCTGATGCAACCCGAGGTCTTCACCGATCTCGACGGCACAATTCTACACAATGGGAATAAATGAGCTGAAGTTGACCATGTGAGAAATCGTTGGATTACCGGTCAATAATGTAAACCGTTAACCAACGCGAGACAACCCACCAATAATGAAAATGAGTGTCAAGGTGCCCCAGTACAATATAACAAGTTCGAATAAATGAGTTGAAGTCGAACACTTGAAAGAATCTACCAATCAGGAGGCAATGATGAATCCCCACTTTCGATAGCGAAGAGTCTGCCACTGATGATTGCAAACCCTAAGGTACTGACAAAAATACTCTAGACCTTATTCCCAGAGCAATGAGTCGGAGTCGATGGGAAAAGATCTGCTAGAAGGAAGGCATTAAGGCATCCCACATCAATCCAGCGCGAGTGTAACCCGCAGGCCAAGATTTGGAAGAAATCGGACAAAGTAGAGTGACGGAACCAAACTGAAGTACGTTTCCGACATGCACAAGATGAAGCTAGCGCACGGAAGAAACCCTCTGAACCAACCAATAATGAAAGCTGACACAGAGGCGAGAAATCCACCAATAGGGTCAAATGGAAATCAAGGTACTGCACGAATCCCAAGTGTGATAATGTATGCTGACGTCGAACACAAGGGAAACCACTCAGTCAAAGACCCATAATGATGATCAAATGTTGAGCACAAGGTCACCTATCAATGATGGAAATAGGGCTAGGGTGCGGCTCTAGGTTTTCTCTCAGAGCAATGTGTCGTAGTCGATAAGAGACAAACCCGCCAGCAAGAAGTCAATGGAGACCTTCTCAAACCAGCACGAGAAGAGGACCAAAACATCTGATGTGATAGAACAAGATACTGACAAGACCGGGAAGGCCGACTGAATAATGAGTCAAGAGACACCGCAGAATGGCCGACTCTGGTTAGACTTCCCTTGAACAAAAGCATGACTCGTGATGAGTAAAAAGTGACACTGTATAAGTCTGTTATGCAGAAGGCAGAACAAACTCTCCATATGATTGGAAGAGATAACCAACCGGGGGAGGACTGACCAGTGAAACAAGGTAAAGGCTGAACCTAGGTCAAAACTAAAACCATCCCAAATGGAGGAAAGATATATAAGTGTATATGATTTGTTCAAGGGCGACAAACTGACACTGTACTGCCATCAAATTATGAAGTTACATCTCGTTCCCGCTCTTTTTGTTATATTTTATTTTTTTGTCTTTTTCATATAATAAGCCTGAAAAAGAATAAAAGAATTCTATGGTACAATGGATAGAACGAGTATCAAGAAATAGATGCACTAGTTCCTGGGATTGGAACAATCCTATGCTCAATGCAAGGTGGTGAAAACTGGTAAGCGATACTCAGAGGAATGTTCCATCCATGGGTAAAAGGGTGTCAAGTTGTGATAGCCAAGTGCATGCAATGGTTAACTTGTACAGATAGACGAGGTCAAAAGTTGGCTTAAACATTGAGTCCAAATGAAGCCGGCTAAAGGCCAAGATAAACAAGTAGCCAATATGTAATGCAGTAATACAACTCAACCACAGCAGGGAGCCTCTAGGGTAAAAGCCAAAAAAATGATAATGAGGAAGAAGAAGAATGAAGCTTCAACACATAAGTCATGGTGGGACTAAAGAGGACTCCTGAGCCTACATAAAACGCAGCATGGGCAACAAGTGATAGCGAGGAACTAACTAGGAAGTCCATGTAAAGGAAGGCTCTACCACCAAGTCATGATTAAATAATCAGCAAGTGAAATGGGTGTAATGCTCATGACCTGATGGGATCGACCCTATGGCAAGTGATCATAATGGAGGCTAGTTATGCAAAATGCAACGGAAAGTGGATTCCCTAACCTATATGCTAGTTTTAGTTTATAAAAAGAGATTTCAAGAAGACCAATTGAACTATCTGGTAACTAAGTCAAACAAACTTTGAATTTCAAGTATAACTTCAACAAAATTCTCAAAGCCAACCATGCCACTCTCGCAGTGGGGCTTTATAAGAGCAAAAAGGAAGACAAGAAACTCAATAAATCAACTCAGTACAATAGTATAAAATTGCAATAAAAACTTCGAAGAATCAAAAAGAGACTCTTTGAAAATTGCAACAAAACTAGTCTACTGAACATCAAGGAAACCAAACACACCAAATAGGTAAAAAATCAAAATGCACAGCAACACACAAGGAAAGAGTAAATTAGTAGGAGCTCTCTATTATGATTAAGCAGAACAGCCAAGCATCTTCAAGAAAAGACCTTGGTACTCAAACCAAAATTGCAAACATAACAACCAAAAATTTCACCAACCGAGAGAGTCTTCACACAAAGGAGAGAGAAATAGACATATAAACACTTTAAACACAGTCCAGAGATTAAAAAACACTGTAGAAACAGGTCCCCACAAGCAGACAAGACCAAAAAAACTAAAAACCAAAATTTTCAAAATTTGCCCCCAGGCATACGCGCTTTTACAGTCTTGAAACAAGTGTGCATACACGACTGTGTCAAAGGAAACCCGCGTATACGCGACCACCTTTGACATAAACAACGTGTATACATGACTGTGTAGAGAAAAAACCGCGTATGAAAAAGAAAATAATGAAAAAAAAAAGATCAAGCCTGGATAAAGATCTAGGTCTTCAGTCTGACTGAGAAAAAGCTAACTGGACTGGAAATAATAGTTAAAACTATTGGAAACCTTTCAAACAGCTGAAACCACCCAACAGGGGAATCAAAAGAATGTGGTCCCCAGTGGAGTTGCTAGTTCTGTTTCGGGGAAAAACACCCTAGAGGTTTGTTGGGTCAAAACCTCCACAGAGCAGGGCACGCTATTCAGAAGGACTCACACACAACCACACTTGAATACTAAAAACTAGATAACAACGATAGTAGAACTCACCCGTAGTCCTACGTTCGATGTAGATCCCGCGGGGTCCAAACCCCCAGCAACCCTTCTTCCTCCTTCAACCTGGAAAACAAGAAAGAACGTGCACGAAAACCTAGTTGTATAGCATATAATTCTCCTAAACGTTAGTGAAATCCATGTGAAACATTATATAAACCATAATAAATGCTTAATAATCAATCTTTTCACATATGAAAATATATATTAACACACAAGTTCAGGAACAAGATGGTTCTTCATTATTACGAACAGCATGTACAGTAGTAAAAGTGGAGAGATCACCTGAATCCTTCCACGATCTTCGAACATAACATTGTCTGGATCCGTCCCGCCCTTGCCTCACTAAGATACTTTCAAGACTTGTGCACTCGAGATGGCATATAAATGAATGAACATCTCCAAGAAACAAGGGTTTCCTGTATAAATCTGGGAAAGTGCAGGAGGCACAGGAATTCAAACTTGAATTGGGATTCCAACAGAGTATAATGTCTATAAAATTTCTCTCTCTCTTAGGCCATACACATGAGGGGCTTTTATACTCCCTCAAAGTAGTTTCAATCAGTTGGAAATAGTTGGCCACGTACTGGGGTGGTTGAACTACTAGAGTAACCATCAACCCAGCCTGAAAATAGGGAATTTTTATATATATTTTTAATGATTTTAATGGCATACGCAGAAAAGTACACGTGGACTCGCGTATACATGCGGAAAAGTCTGAGCATACCCGCGTATGGGATTTTTAACACTGTTTTTCATGAATTTTGTTCAAGTCTGTGGGAATGGGTGCCCAAGGATATGGAGACAATCATGAATCACATGAGGGTGAAAAATGATGCTATAACAGTTTAATCTGGTCTCATCGAGCAATAAGGGTAGAAATAGAATAGGTTTATTTTCTTTTTTGTAAAAAATAAAAAGATGTAAAGGGTTTGCTAGCTCAAATGCACCCTGGAAGAGAAAATGCTAGGATTTTAGGACGGGTAGGTAGATTGGTGGGGTAATGTTTCTGCTAAATTGATGTCTTCCTAATTGTGGCAGCTAAAAATCAAAGAAGAAAGGTGGCTCAAGCAGCAGGCATCTGGCCTATTCCAAAGATCATTTCTGAATTCTTGACTCCTTCAAGAAGAAGCCATCCCCATGTGGAGCCACTGTTAGCCCCCTATAAACTCTTGACAAGCAAGCAGGGGGGCTAAATTGTTTTTGAGCCTTCAAGGAATGCATCTCCGTTAAAGACACATCATCCTTGAAAGCCTCTTCATGTCCTCTACCCTGTGAGTTACTTTTACTGCTGTACCCATCCAAAAAGCCTCTCTAATTTTGACAAATTTCATTCCTAAAGGCCTACATTCGCCCTTTGTATCCCTGCGGAATGTCCCATTTTAACCTTTGTTTTCCCTTGTCAAATTCCCCTCTGATCCCCTAAATACTCCCAAATTCCCCTTTACATCGTATACACACCCCTTGTGTGGCCTAATTTCTTATGTTTCCCTCTATCGTTAACCAACCCCACCCTCAAATTGCATTAAAATGGGCCGAATAGCCATATTGTTCATGTGTATAGGTTTAGCACCCTTTGGCGAGTCCAGAACTGCATTTCCCCCATATGGCCTAGCACTAGAACCACCCGCCAGCCCGGAAGGCACTTATCGCAGATCTATATCGAGCACATTATCAACCGTTCGATCAACCCGCCGATCCGATGGTCCGTATTTCACCCCCGGTGGTCCCCACGCCTGAGTACTATTCATAAACCAGCGGTTTCCATTGCACTGCGTTTGGAGGTTGGGC
Source organism: Pinus albicaulis (assembly GCA_034641835.2). NCBI lineage: Eukaryota > Viridiplantae > Streptophyta > Pinopsida > Pinales > Pinaceae > Pinus > Pinus albicaulis. The sequence goes on along the minus strand of CM076579.1, from coordinate 1,549,889,802 downwards.
GGTAATTTTTGTTTCGGAGCGATTCCACTTAGCACATGACACGTGGCTCTGCGCACTATTCATAAACCGCCCTCCATCGCGCGTTATCATTCGGTGTTTGCCCCGGCACGATATTGCTGTGCGCCATCCGATCTGAGGCAGGCCATCCAACGACGATCTCTCCGCGAAGTTGCATGGGAGTTAAACCAAGGAAACCGTACCCCTGGCCCACTGTCCATTGCCCTCAGATGTGTTCCTAGTCGTCGATCTCCTCCTGAGATCGGACGATCCTAATTGAAAGTCAGCCCCACCACCACCGCGTCCCACCACATCACCATTCCACGTGTCTTCGCCACATGTCCATTCGTCTCCTTTATATTTCGTTCAAAGGTCAATTTTCAACTATTTGCATTCAAATTTTGCTACGCTCCTCCCACGTCCTCCAGACCATGGTCCACTATTAAGTTTCATTTTCCACCATGATCCTACACTTTTCCGCCATCTCACCAGTCTGCACGGCCATTCTCGTTGTCCCCGTTGCATCCACCACCTCCATGCGTATTTTCCTTAACAGTTTTTCGTGTTTTGCAGGGTTATCAGATGGTGAAAGCTGTCATGATTACACAGTCTTTATTACAGTGGAAAAAACACAGAAAGGACAATTTTTTCAGAGGCCGAAATCACGAAGAAAGCCTGGGAAGGAGCCATGACAGGACTTTCATTAAAGAATAGGGTTTGAACTCTGTAAAGCCGCCCCAAAGCCATTAAAAGCGCAGATTTCACCGACAGAGACAGAAACGGAGCAGCAGAGAGTTTAAGGCACGAAAATGAAGATCTTTGAGCCTTAACTCAGTGGTTTAGAGGAAAAGTACCAGATTGAAGACATCACGCATCACACAGAGGGTACAAAGCGCATACATTAATATCAGGTTTTCTACATCAGCAGAATGTTTTTCTCCATGAAAGGACACGGTACACATTATTGTTTCAGCCTACATTGTGTCCAAGTAAAGTTTTCCCCCCTGAAAACAGTCCTATGCTATCAAAAGCATTTGTTTCATAGTATGGCAGACCTTAGCGTCATTATTCTACCTTTTTATTTATTCACTAGAGTACTACAGAGTACTGCATCCAAAGTACATCAGGAGCATACCTAGAGTAAGTGGAATCCTGACGAAGACCACTCTTTCATCCAAAGATTACCAGAGATAAATGCTCAAAATTTAAAACAGAACGAGGCCTCGACCCTTTTTCTCTTCTGAGTTTAATGTTGCATTTAGTTTTTCACCTACCTTCTCTGCTCCTCTTGAGCTATAAATTCATGAATAAACTCATTGTAAAGGTTGTTGATCAGTTATCAGAGAATTGCAAGCTATTTCTTTTGAGACATAGTCTCTATATAAAGTTGTAAGATAGGCTGAGGAAGATGTTTTCTGACTGAGTATCCAACTATTGGCAATGTTGTACTTGACTGGTGTTTCTTTTTAATATGACAAGCACATTTCTTTGGATCCTGATCTAAAGCAATGGTGAGGTTTTTCTATCTTTGTATTTGTGTTTAACTTGCATTCTGTTTCATTTCATTTCTACTGGCTCGCATCAGAAATCTGGCATAGGATTTACCCTTGTTAGGTACCCTATGTTTCTGCTCTCCTTGCCTTTGATGTTTTCTACTAAATGTGTTATCTAAGAGTTGATTTTAGTTGATTTAACCAGTGTAGTGGATGTTATTCCATGCTAGTTGATGTATGAATTAAATGAATCTGTTCTTAGATGTTCTTGTTAGGATTTAATTGAAATAATTGGGAACACTGGGAGGTCTAGAACCCTGTTTCTATCTCACTAGGATCCTTTTCAATTGATTGAACCTTTCTAAGATCCCTCAAGCATTGAGAGTTCAAAGTCTCTCTTTGATCTCAGGTCTTTAACTTTGTGTTCTAAATCTTTATTGTTTCCTTCTCCCTTACCTTTCCACACCACATTATCATCTTCAAGATCCAATGTTTTAGATGACTAGCCCAACTGAAATTTTGCACATTTAATACCAAGTAAACCCTTTCCTGACTCCATTTCCCAATGGTCTTGAATGCTCCCTGGAATACTTCACCTCTGGCTAAAATCCTCTTTGCTCATCCTTGTCTTATATTAAACCCTTCTTTCCTGATAACCAGCAACCAAACAAACAATCAAACAAACAAACTCCAAGCCTTATAACTAGCCTAATATCTTAAACCTTCGACCTTCAAAGACATTACCTTTAACAATCATAGAGAGATCCCTCTCTAGACACAGGAGGGCTAGATCCTGAGTTCTAAAAGTGGTTTGATGTTGTCTCATCTTTTGGTCTTTCCAATCTGGCCAAAACATGGGAACCCCAACACAACCCACTTTCCATCTTATTAATCCACCTCTTATAAATTCCCCATTATTTCCAATCATGGCAGCATGGTATGCTCCACTAGTGTTACCACAGTCTATGGCTCCTTTTCCAAATGAATGTCAGTCCAAAATTCCCCATTTTATTGCAAATGAACCTACTACTGCCCAACATCATGTATATAAAATGAATGATGCCTTCGATTACATGGAAATAGAAGAAGAGACCATTAAGATGAGAATTTTTGCTCAAAGTTTAGGAGGAGAAGTCAATAAATGGGTTAAAAACTTAGCTCCTCACATCATAAATGATCTCCCTTCTTTATATCAAACATTCATAAACAAATGGGAAATTAGAAATAACCCTCTCCAAATCCTTTCAGAGTATACCAATCTCAAAAGAAACAGTGGGGAAAGTGTCTAGGATTATTGCACTAGATTCAGTAGTGTGTATAATGCACTTCCTCCAGACATGAAACCTCCACTAGGCCTAGCCTTAGTGAAATTCCCAGAAGGTTTTGATCCTAAAATGGCTTACCAGCTAAGAGAAAGAGACCCCTCAACCTTAGAATATATGCAGAGGGGAGCCATGAGTGTGGAGGCAAATCTGATTGAAAAGAGAGCTAGGTAGAGAGCGGAAAAAATAGTTACATACAAAGATGATACAATGACTTCAACCTCATCATTAGATACTAAAATTGATAAATTAGTGAAGGTAATGGAGAGTGCTTGAAAAGATAAATCTGAATGACAGAGTGCCTCCCAGAGAGTACCAAAATAGAAATAGAAACCAAAATCTCAGAAGAGACCCTAATCAAGACAAACATAGAGACAATGACCAATAGATTAGGCCTCCCTTTCAACAAAACTTTGTTGATCAAGAAGAAGAAAGGGAAGTTGAAAGGTTGGAAGAAAACCATGTAAAATTGATAGGATCTGACAGTGAGACATATGTTTTTCTCACTGAAGAAGAACAAGGATTCTTCTCTTCAGAACAAAATGAACACAATAATGAGGATTCTTAAGATTATAGATTGGGGTTTGAAAATGCTATCACGGAGGTACACAAACAATACAGTCTTAGAAGCAAAGGTAGCCCAAAGAGTTCTAGTGACAAAAACACTAGTACTGCTGTTAAAAAAACCTCAGAAAATCAGCCTAAGAAAAAAAAAACTAACACCAACACTTTAACCAAGAAAAATGACCAAAATAAAGACAAAAACATTCAGTAAAGTGTTGAACAAAGCTACCCTATTACTTCTGCTAGTGGCCCTAACAAATCTGTCCCAAATAACAGTTCAAATAAAGTTCAGCAAATCAAAATTTCTGAAAGAATTGTAAATGTCAAAACAAATGTAAATATGTCAAAAACAATAGTTCCTTTCAGCCTTGAAGGGGATATTGCCAAGATTAAAATCACCATACCCTTAGTTGAACTAATAACTCAGGATGTATGTAAAAATCAAGTTTTGAAAGCTTTGAATATGGGCAGTGACACTGATACTTTAAACTTGAAAGATGATAAACCAGAATTATTGTTTGGTTCTTAAGTTGAAGGGAAATACCAAGAGGGGGTTGTCCCTCCCTTCTATGTCAGCCTAAATATACATGATAAAATCTTGCACAATGCCATGCTAGACTTAGGTGCTTTTCACAATCTTATGCCCAAAGTAGTAATGGAAAGCCTAGGCTTGGAAATTACTAAACCTTACAAAGACCCGTATTCTTTTGATTCTAGCAAGGTCAAATGCTTAGGCTTAATTAAAGATTTGTGTGTTAATTTATCTCAAATTCCTACTAAGAGTCTAGTAATGGACACAGTGGTAGCTGAAATTTGTTGAAAATGCAGCAAGATGATGGAGCTTAGTGAAATGAAGTCGCCTTCACTAAGTGGGCCCGCAGGCAAATTCTGGCGCAAAATCTATTTTTAGACTATGTCTATTTTTAGACATACGGAGCGTGGTTCGGGGATTCCAGTTTGAGATTATTGAAGTATGTGTCATGTTGGTAAAAATAGATGAGACTCTATTTTTGAGGTCAAAGAGGTCGAAGTCTATTTTTAGACTGCCTCTCCTTAAAACAGGGAAGTCAAATATTATTTACCCTTAATAATATTTAGACTATAAACAACAGTTTACTCTCTTGGAGCACTTCAGTTCGAGCTATAGAAGTGGCTCATGCATCTGATAGAGGAATCACGTGGTTCCCAAGGGTTTGATGGCATCATGCATGGTTGACTTCAGTTGGACTTCAGTGGCAGAAGTTTGGAGGAGTTAATGAGACAGATAGTGGAGTTGTGTTCTGTTTATTTTAGTTGAACTGATTGAGATTAGTTTAAACTAGCTAATCAATTAGTTATGAGTGGAGTGAATTAAATATTATTTAATTCATTAATTAGTAACTCATTATTCAACTCAAGAACACATCAGTTCACTACAGTGCATGATTAGTTCAGTGGAGACTAGTGAAAGAGGTAGATGAAAGGGTGGAGTTAGCTATCAGTTGTGACTATACTGTTGCTATTTGCAACACACAGATAGGAGGAGTAAGCCCATGAGGATTGTGCAGTTTAGGCTGGTGGTTTATCTATATAAAGAGGCCATCCCATAGCATTGAAACACGCAATAGAGGCAAGGCAATTGGCGGTGAGTTTTGAACCAGTAACCTGTTCAAAACTGAGCTAGATTGTGGGCAACTTTATGAGAAAGTACTGAGTACTTGTGAGGAGTATTGTACTGAGTTTGTTACTTGATTTCTCCATTATAATATACACAATAGCTGCGGGCTTTTCAACTATAATCTTTCCCCATACATACTGTGTTAATGTGTATGATGATTTGATGTGTTATCGCTTGATTTTATTTCCGCATGTGTGATGATCTGAGTTGATCTGAGTGGAAGAGATTATGTGTTGCATATAAATTTGAATTGTATGTGATCAGGATAGTCTCGGTAGATAATTAATCATTATTCAGCAAATTTCTACATGGTATCGGAGCTATTGAAGTTCAGATTGATCATCACAGTGATTACAAACTTATTTCGGTAGACAAAGTCTGCATGCGGGCCAGGTAGCCTCCGGATTCATCTTAGTGAAAGGTATGGTAAATGCCCCTTGCAGTCGATCTCTGTGCTAGAAATAATTTGTTCTCACGATCTAGAGCGGTTGAGCTTTGAGGTGGAATTCGAAGTTTTGCAGCAGTTTTGTTTTCTTGGTGCCAGTGTTGAAAATGTCTTTCAACGATTTGCGACTCGAATATGCTCTTGAAGGCAGTTCGAATTATGTTGCATGGAAGGATCGCATGGAGGCATTATTAGAAGATAATGGTCTGAAGGAGTTCGTAGATACGGATGTCCAAAAGCCCACTGATCCTGCTGAAGTCGAAGCATGGCAAAAGAAGATGGCGAAATGTCGAAGGATCCCGTTGGAGGGCGTCAAGGATCATATTGTATCCAGCCTGCATGGAAAGGCTACTCCATATTTAATGTGGAAAGCTTTGACGGATCTATTCCAGAGTAAGAGTGACCAAAGGAAGCTGGCGCTCAAAGATAAGCTCATGAACATCAAGATGGAGAAAGGCGACAGTATCGCCAAATACCTCACGAAGTTCACTCAGTGCAGAGATGAGCTGGGAAGTGTGGGGGTGACTGTCGAAGACGAGGACATGGTCGACCTGGCTCTCCTTGGTCTTCCGAAGGCTTGGCACTCATATCAAGATAGTGTCAATGGCCGGGAGAAGCTGCCGGGATGGGAGCGCCTTTGGGCGGATCTCATGCAGGAGGAGATAAGGAGGACTACTCGAGATGGATCTTCATCAAAGGGAGCTGATGAAGAAAACTGCGCTTTGGTGGCCAAAGAAAAGAAAGGGAAGGGTAAGAAAACCTCTCATTCTGGTGCAAAGGGCAAGAAGTAGGATATGGCGAAAGTGAAGTGTTTTCACTGCCATGATCACGGACATTATGCTACCAATTTTCCAAAGAAGAAGAAGAACAAGCAAGCGGGAAGATCTACAGATGGAGAAGCTTTGGCTTCACAGTTCGAGCTTGAATTTTCACTGATCGCATGCTTGGTTTCAAGTGTGATGGGATCGGTATGGTTCTTAGACAGTAGTGCGTCATTTAATATGACGGGAGATCGGGATTTGTTCTCAGATCTGGAGGACAAAGATTTGGGTGTGCACATCGAGATGGGCGATGATGGTAGATACAGTGCGACTGGTATCGGTACCATATCCTTTCAGAGGGAGTCTGGTAAGCCCTTTGTATTGAAGGATGTCATGCATGTACCTGGATTGAAGAAGAACTTGATTTCAGTAGCGATGTTGGAGGATAAGGGGTATGATGTGGTCTTCAGCGAAGGAAAAGCCTTCCTGCGCAGTAAGACTACTGGAGAGACCCAGAAGATAGGGGTTCGAACTCAGAACCTTTATCAGTTGCAGGTATATGAATGCGCAGCTATGGCATGCAAGGCGGGAGAAGTGGTGAGCCGGGATGATGAGGGCGAACTATGGCACATGAGATTGGGCCATCTTCACCATGGAGCTTTGAAGATTCTGCAGCAGATTTCTACTGGACTTCCTAAGGGCACCCTTGCGCAGTCAGATCAGTGCAAGGGGTGTACTTTAGGGAAGCATGTGAAAGCCACCTTTCACGAGAAGGATAGTCGCGCCACGACGATCCTTGAGAGAGTTCACACAGACGTGTGTGGTCCTTTCTCAGTTGCTTCGACAGCAAAGCACAGGTATTATGTGATCTTTGTTGATGATTTCTCTTGAAAGTGCTGGATCTTCTTCATGCCGAAGAAGAGCGATACATTCGCGAAGTTCTGTGAGTTTAAAGCACTGGTCGAGAAGGAGTCTGGGAAGAAGGTGATTTCTCTAAGGAGTGATAACGGTGGTGAATTCATCTCGGCTGAATTCAAGGAGTTCTGCAGCGCAGAAGGGATTCGGAGAGAGCTCATCGCACCCCATAACCCACAGCAGAACGGGGTGGCTGAGCGGAAGAACAGAACGATCGTGGTTGCTGCACGGGCGATGTTGCATGATCAGGGCCTACCCCTTCACTTGTGGGCTGAGGCATGCAATACAGCAGTGTATGTGCAGAACCGTTGTCCTCACAAGGTTCTTGGCATGAGTACACCAGAGGAGGCTTATTCTGGCAAGAGGCCTGATATTTCCCATTTGCGGATTTTCGGATCTCCTGTCTACATGCATGTGACGAAGGATGCGAGAAGGAAGCTGGATCCAACTGCTGAAGCTGGAATATTTGTGGGGTACACTGATACACCTCATAACTATCGAGTGTATGTGCCAGACAGTCGCAAGACTGTTGTGCGACGGGATATAAAATTCCAGGAGGAGAAAGCCATGCAGTGTTCGCTTGAGAGGGAGCTACACTTGCATGCAGATGAGGAGCCGTTAGTTCCTAAGGAGGAGCTTCCGGATGTGGATCAGCCACAAGAGGAGGTTCAGAAGGTGGAAGAAACCACCCAGGCAGCGCCAACCATCAGAGGGCGCATGCGCACTACAGAAGCTGAGCGACTGGCTCGGGATGCAGAGAAGGTTGTAGGACCACCTACAGCACAGCGCAGACAGAGACAGTCACCGGATTGGTACACTGGATACATGGCTCTTATGAGTCAATGTGTTGTGACGGAGCCATCCTCTTTTGAGGAAGCCGTGGAGGAACCCGCATGGGTTGATGCCATGATCGAAGAATATGATTCGATCATCAGGAACAGTGCATGGGAGATTGTCCCAAGACCGGTTGGGAAATCAGTTGTAGGTTCGCGATGGATCTACAAGGTGAAGCAGGCGGCTGACGGGAGGGTGGAGAAGTACAAGGCGAGATTTGTCGCCCGTGGCTTCTCACAGATCGAGGGGATTGACTATGAGGAGACTTTTGCACCTGTCGCAAGGTACTCTTCCATACTGACGATCCTTGCTCTCTCAGCGCAGATGGGGTGGCACATTCATCAGATGGATGTGAAGACTGCGTTCCTCAATGGAGTTATTGAGGAAGAAGTGTACATAGAACAGCCTGAAGGTTTTGAGATCTTCAGTAGTGAGTCGCATGTGTGCCGACTCAAAAGAGCACTGTATGGGCTGAAGCAAGCACCTCGTGCTTGGTACACTCGGATAGACAGCTACTTCACCGGGCTTGGATTCTCCAAGAGTGAGGCGGATCCTAACCTGTACCAGATTGTGGTGGAGGGGAAGCTGTTGATCATCGTACCGTATGTAGATGATCTGATTTTGACTGGTGATGAGCAGTTGATACTTTCATGCAAGGAGGATCTTGCACGAGAGTTTGAGATGAAGGACTTGGGCATCCTTCATTATTTCCTGGGATTGGAGATTTGGCAGCGCAGCGGAGGACTGTTTGTTTCTCAGGGCAAGTATGCCCAAGAGATTCTGGAGAGGTTCAACATGCAAGGCTGCAAGCCTATTGACACTCCTCTTCCTGGTGGTTGGAGGAAGGAGGATGCTACTTCAGCTGAGGTAGTGGATGCCACTGTCTATCGACAGTTGGTGGGGTCGCTTATGTATCTGGTCAATACACGACCCGATATATGCTATGCAGTTAACCAGCTTTCGCAAGCTATGGTTAAGCCTACCAAGCTCTTTTGGAAGGAAGGCAAGCATGTATTGCGCTATATTAGAGGCACATCGAGATATGGTCTATGGTACAGACAGGAGGATGGAGCGAAGCTTTCTGGCTTCACTGATGCAGATTGGGCAGGGAGCCCAACGGATCGGAAGAGCACTTCTGGAGGAGTTTTCAGCATCGGGTCGACAGCAGTTTCCTGGTACAGCAGGAAGCAGAGATCCGTGGCACTCAGTTCAGCAGAGGCCGAGTACATGGCAGCTAGCTTGGCTGCATGCGGGGCTATTTGGATGAGGAAGATCCTCGCCGGATTGTTCAGGTTGCATTTGGAGCCTACAGTGATCTACTGTGATAACCAGAGTTGCATTAAACTCTCGGCTAATCCAGTATTTCATGATAGGTCCAAACACATCGACATCATGTACCATCATATCAGAGATTGTGTTCAGCGGAGAATCATGATGCTTTCATATGTTCCCACGGAGGATCAGGATGCCGACATCCTGACGAAGGTGCTCACCAGAAGCAAGTTCGAATTCCACAGAGGTAGGATAGGGGTTGCAGATAATCCATATCTTGCTGAGAGGGAGTGTTGAGAATGCAGCAAGATGATGGAGCTTAGTGAAATGAAGTCGCCTTCACTAAGTGGGCCCGCAGGCAAATTCTGGCGCAAAATCTATTTTTAGACTATGTCTATTTTTAGACATATGGAGCATGGTTCGGGGATTCCAGTTTGAGATTCTTGGAGCATTGGTCATGTTGGTAAAAATAGATGAGACTCTATTTTTGAGTTCAAAGAGGTCGAAGTCTATTTTTAGACTGCCTCTCCTTAAAACAGGGAAGTCAAATATTATTTACCCTTAATAATATTTAGACTATAAACAACAGTTTACTCTCTTGGAGCACTTCATTTCGAGCTACAGAAGTGGCTCATGCATCTGACAGAGGAATCACGTGGTTCCCAAGGGTTTGATGGCATCATGCATGGTTGACTTCAGTTGGACTTCAGTGGCAGAAGTTTGGAGGAGTTAATGAGACATATAGTGGAGTTGTGTTCTGTTTATTTTAGTTGAACTGATTGAGATTAGTTTAAACTAGCTAATCAATTAGTTATGAGTGGATTGAATTAAATATTATTTAATTCATTAATTATTAACTCATTATTCAACTCAAGAACACATCAGTTCACTACAGTGTATGATCAGTTCAGTGGAGACCAGTGAAAGAGGTAGATGAAAGGGTGGAGTTAGCTATCGGTTGTGACTATACTGTTGCTATTTGCAACACACAGATAGGTGGAGTAAGCCCATGAGGATTGCGCAGTGTAGGCTGGTGGTTTATCTATATAAAGAGGCCTTCCCATAGCATTGAAACACGCAATAGAGGCAAGGCAATTGGCGGTGAGTTTTGAACCAGTAACCTGTTCAAAACTGAGCTAGATTGTGAGTAACTTTATGAGAAAGTACTGAGTACTTGTGAGGAGTATTGTATTGAGTTTGTTACTTGATTTCTCCATTATAATATACACAATAGCTGCGGGGTTTTCAGCTATAAGCTTTCCCCATACATACTGTGTTAATGTGTATGATGATTTGATGTGTTATCACTTGATTTTATTTCCGCATGTGTGATGATCTGAGTGGAAGAGATTATGTGTTGCATATAAATTCGAATTGTATGTGATCAGGATAGTCTCAGTGGATAATTAATCATTATTCAGCAAATTTCTACAAAATTCCCCCTAAGTATGGCATGCTTCTATCTAGGTCATGGGGAGCCAAAATTTAGGGAGCCTTCAAATGAACATGTTTTATGCCACCATTCTAGTGTTTAACCAAACTAGAAGGTTATACAGGGAATCCCACATGAAATACATGTTGATAAATTTAGATAGACCAAACAATTCTTCTATCTACTCCATCTATTCAAATTTGGATTCCTTTATCTTATATAATGAAGATGAAATCAGCCAACAAGAAAAGGAAAACAAAGGAGAATTTACTCTACTAGAACAATCAAATCTGCCATCAAATAAAGAAAAGAATAGTCCAAATTTTAGCAGCCTTGAACAACAGAAACAAAATGAAATTGAGATTGAAATACCTTGGAAAATAAACTTTGATGGCTCTTGTAGCAAATTAAGTGCAGGGGCTGGTGTATGGATACAAAACACAAACAAAGGATTTTCCTATAAACTAGATTTTCCATGCACAAATAACATTGTTGAATATGAAGCCCTCCTTATTGGTTTACACTTACTCAAAGATTTAGGAGCCAAAAGAATATCAGTCCAAGGGGATTATGAGCTAATTATCAGACAGATTAAAGGGGAATATTCAACCAAAAACCCAAAACTAAGAGAATATAGAAATGCTACCCTTGATCTCCTAAAAATATTTGAAAAATATGAACTCATTTTCATCCCAAGAGCTCAAAATAATCTAGCAAATGAACTTGCCTTTGTTGCTAGTAATTGCCAAATACTAGAGGAAAATGAGCAATTTGATGTAAGGGTAAAAAATAGACTTGCAATACCTGGAAATGAAGATTACTGGCAAGTATTTGAAGGAGACAAACACATAGATGATTTTCTGCAATCAAAGAATGATTTTTCCATGCCAACACCTATTTTAAGCCATGAGGAAGACTGTTTTAATGAAGAACAAAACCCTGAAACAAAGTTGTCTTTTTCTGCTGATATAAACCATTTTGAACATCCATTTACAACAGAAATAATTGACAGTATGAACCAAAAAGACCTAGAATTTTTACAATGTAAAAATGATACAATTCCAAGAGGTCTTACACCATTAGAACAACTTTTCGATTTCAATGATGTAGCCAAAGAACCAAAGATGGAGCCTATAGAAACAGACATAGAAGAACATAACATAGGCAGCCTAGTAGAACCCAAGATGATAAAACTATCCAGCACTCTCCCAGCTCATATCAAACAACAATACATAGAATTTTTCAAAGAATTTAAAGATGTGTTTGCATGGGGATACAAGGATTTAAAATCATATTATACCAGCATCATTCAACACAAAATTCCTCTTAAGGAAAAAGAGAAACCTTTCAAACAAAAACTCAGAAGGATAAACCCTATTTTATTGCCTTTAGTTGAGAAATAGATTAAGAAAATGTATGATGTTGGAATCATAGTTCCTATCAGGTATTCATAATGGGTTTCCAACTTAGTATCTGTTAGGAAAAATACTGGGGAAATTAGACTCTGCATTGATTTGAGAAATATAAATAGAGACTTCCTTAAAGATAAATATCCATTACCAAAAATGGATCATATACTTCAAAGGGTGGTTGGGTCTAAAATAATTTCACTGTTGGATGGGTTCTTAGGTTATAATCAGGTTTTAGTACTCCCAAGTGACCAACATAAAATTGCTTTTACTACACCGTGGGGTACATTCATGTATGTCAAAATGCCATTTGGTTTAATAAATGCTGGGGCCACCTTCCAAAGGGCCATGGACATAGCCTTCTTAGAATACATAGGCTATTTCATAATCATTTATCTTGATGACATTACTATTTTCTCTAAAACTGATGAAGAACACTTGATTCATCTAAGAATTTTTTTTGAGAAATGTAGGAAATATGGCTTATCTTTGAATCCAAAAAAGGCACTCTTTGGTCTCTAAGAAGTAAATCTTCTTGGCCACATAATTTCTGAAGATGGAATCAAAGTATACCCTAAAAGGATTGATGGCATATTGAAGATCGGCCATCCTAGAAACCTTAAAGAACTACAGTCTTTCGTTGGGAAGATAATTTTTTTAAGGAGATTCATCCACAACCTTGTTAAGCTATTGAGGAATATCACAAACATGCTTAAGAAAGAGGTGGGTGTTAAATGGACAATACAAGCTAAACAATCATTGGAACTGGTAAAATAAGCTTTAACCCAAACACTAGTTCTCCTAAGTCCTGATTTCACCAAAGATTTTTATATCTTTTCCTTTGCATTTGAACACACAATAGCTGCAATATTACTACAAAAGAATAATATGGGGCATGAACAACCAATATCCTTTTTTAGTAGGGCTTTGAGATATGCTCCACTCAAGTATAACATCATGGATAAACAAGCCTTAGCCTTAGTAAAATCATTGAAAGAATTCAGAGTCTATATTCTGCATTCTCACATCATTGCTTTTGTTCCACACACAGTTGTCAAGGATATTCCAAGTCAAGACCCTGATGGTAAAAGGGGAAAATGGATTGCTATTATTCTAGATTATGACTTAGAAAGCAGGCCTACCAATCTAATCAAAGGGCATGGATTAGCTAAACTCATGGCTGAGTCAAACTTCCAAGCACTTGATATGAACATGGTTAATGTCTTAGAAGAAATAGAGGAATTCACAGTCCCATTCATTGAAGAAACATTTGTGAATTCACCTTGGTATGCTGACATCATATATGTGTTGCTTTATCTGAATGCCCCTCCTTCTTTGTCTAAAACTAAAGCTATATTTTTGAAACAGAAGGCTTTGAATTATTTCATATTAGATGGGGTTTTATATTGGAAGAATGCTATTGGAATATTGCTTAAATGTTTGCTTGAGAGTGATGCAGGAAAAATCATGCATGAACTGCATGAAGGAGAATGTGGTGGACATCTGTACTGGAAGACTACAAAAAATAAAATCCTCATATCTGGTTACTATTGGCCCACCTTTTTCCCATATACTCAAAAATTGGTCATGACTTGCCATAAGTGTCAAATTTTTTATGGAATTCATTAGGGAAATTCACCCATCTTCTTCAACCCAACATAAGTGGATCCTCACTGCAACTGATTATTTTACAAAGTGGATAGAAGTTATACCCTCTAGGAATGCTACTGACTCTGTCATTATCAAGTTCCTTGAAACCAACATACTGTCCAGATTTGGTTGTCCAAGAAAGATTGTCACAGAAGCTGTTGTTGCCTTCAAATCTAAGAAAATGGTTGACTTTTGCTACAAATATCATATCACATTGGGTCATTCCACTGCCTAGTATCCCCAAGGAAATGGATTAGCTGAATCCTCCAATAAAATCCTTGTCAATATTATCAAATTTTTTTTGGAGAAGAATAAAAAATCAAGGCATAGTAATCTTGTTCATGATTTATAGGCTAATATATTAACAATTAAAAAGTCAATAAATATGTCCCCCTATTAGCTGGTTTATGGCATGGATGCAATCTTTCCAACCTCATTAGGAGTTCCAGTCATGAAGCTCATCCAAGAAGTACAATATAAGGAAAATGATATGCAGAGAAGGATAAATCAGACCATTCATTTACAGCAGATTAGAGAGGAAGTGTATAGCAGAACACAAACAGTCCAAGAGAGTATCAAGAAATTATTTGACAAGAGGACTAAAGAAAATTATTTCCAAGTTGGAAATGTAGTTATAAAGTGGGATTCTAGAAGGGAAGAAAAGGGAAAACATGGAAAATTTGAAAATCTGTGGAAAGGGCCCTACATTATCCATTCTATCAGAGGTCATAATGCATTCCTTTTGCAAGAGCTAAATGGAGAATATTTATTTGGAGGTCCTGTGAATGGTAGGATGCTCAAGCACTATTTCTGTCAAGAGTCCTGAATTTCTAAGCTTTAATTTCTCACTGTATATAACATTTATTTGAATTTGGAAAAGACAAAATAAAAAAACAACAAAAAAGAGAAAAGAGGGAAGATATAAAGAAAAAGGTACAACCCCATACCCAAAAGAAAATTTTTCTGAAAGTGAGCAAATCTAAGTGCCACTGCTAATTCAAAAATGATATATTGTCCAGTCATCTAGCCTAATCATGACTGAAAATATTTTAAATTTATGTGGATAAGTTAGTAGAAGCATAGATTGATAAGATTTTTTCAGACTTGGATTATCAGTAGAACAGATTAGGATAGAAAAGAAATGGTTCTAACAAGCTCAAATCTGAACCAACAAAGGAAAAATATAGCTCTAAAAACAGATAAAAAACAAAGCTGGAAAAGAATAGAAGGATGTTTATAATTTTCAGATCTTAAGCCTTCACAATTTTGTTTCATTTTCTGCAAATAAAGTCTATGTGAAACTTGTACATATAGCCATAGAAACCATAGCATATCAGACAGTCTAATCCTGATTTGACTACTTTTAAATTTCTATTTTATAAAATAGAGAATAAAATCCGCTAGACAGTTTAATCCTGACAGATAGTAGCTTAGGTAGAGAATTAATGGGTTCAACAGTTTAATCTGAACTCATGGAAGAAATAAGGATAGGATTAGATAGTTTATTTCTATGTTCAAAATTAAAATGTCAAAGAGTTTGATAGTTCAAATGCACTGAAAGGAAGAATAAAAAATGCTATAACAAGTAAGGTTGGGTAGGTAGAGATGTTGTTTTGAAGAAATTACATGTTGCAGGTTGATAAAGGTTTTCCTTTTCAGAGAAAGATCAACAAGAAAAGAAGAAATCTGCCCAATGGATTAGGCACTGGTCTACTAAAAGCCAGAGATCTGTAAACTGAGGTTCTGGACACCTAAAAGGACATTTTTCCTCCCCAAATGGAGCCACTATTAGTCATTCATAATTATTATTTTATCCTGTTGAAGCCTAGAAAATATCTTCTTCAAACATTGGGGAAAACCACTCGGTCGGGACCTTAGGACAGCTTCTTATCCGTTTGGTATGGTGGCTCTGACTAGATTGAAAGGACCAGTTTCCTTATAACTAATGGGTTGGTGATGGGTTGATTTGGATGAGTGAAAATGGGACTAAATGACTTAAATAAAACTATCTAATTTAATCTAAATACTGATAAAGAAATTCTAAAACTAACCCGGGTATCATATGTGAATACAACTTAAAATTATTCCAATTGAAAAATAACCATAAAAATGTATTAAAGTTTAATTGAAATTGTGCAGTAACAAATAAAGATAACTCTGTTTAATAATTTAAACAGAGTTATATTAGCATGTTGTATTCATCATTGTATATCATTTTACATACATTTATGAAAAGTGAATATTTCTAATATACTCAAAAATGATATATATAGAGAAATATTATGAAAATGAAATATATATAAATGATAACAAATTTAAAAGAGAATATCATATAACAAAAGAAATTACTAGTGAATAGATAAAAATACCTTATCCATCTTGAAATTTTCAAATGAAATCTGATACTCTGGTCCAGTAATTCCAATGCAAAATCAAATCCAAGGTACAGAAATGCAACTCTTTAAAGATAATTCCGCATAAAATCACCAGATGTGATCCTTTATAGAATATAAGAGCCAGTGGAGTACAGAAATGTAATCTCCAAGTAAAAAATATTACAACTCAGGACCCCTTATCCAATGCATGAGAGGGGTTTAAATATGACAATACATGAAAACAGAATCCTATTACTACTGCTACAATCTATTAAATTTAGAAACAGAAATTCTATCTTTATGTAGAACTGATTCATTTCTTTTCCTTCTCGCTCAATGTAGCCAGGTGGAAAATTTTCAGCATTTCCTGGACTTCCGATGGATGACTCATCTTGGAATGTAACTGTCCGGCGTATGTGGCATCAGAGAATTCTAGAATTAAACAATCGACAGCATTTGATAAGCATTTAATAGCTAATTGTTGATTGAGTGGCTTAATCAGATAAGTCCACATATTGTCCTAAGATATTGTTTGAAGTTTGTTGATTTGTTGATTTTTATTCATCATTTCTTCTTTCCATCAGCAATCGGTTTCTTTAACTTTGAATAAACTGCCTGGAACACAATCTGAAATGAGATTACATGCATACAAGCTGTCATTGATAAATTGTGTTATATTACCCATCATGCTTCTATCTCTTGATATAGCTCTCTCGGATTTCATCAACTGCTGTTCCCACTCTGTAAACAGGATTTCTTTATGTCTTTCTTCTATCCGAGGTAGATTAGCTTTTCTACCTTTTCTGTATCTTGCCAAGTAAGAAATTCAGAAATCCTTTCATCGGCATCATCAATTTCTTGCTTGAGAGTAACTATGTCCTGTATTAAAGATGATGTGATATCATAAAATGGTTCTGCTTGTGTCAATTTTAAACAAAAATTATTTAACTACTGAGACAGCAGTTTATTGGCTTCAAGAGCCTCTGCTTTGAATTCATTTAATTTGGGAAAATCTTTGAATTTATCTAAAGCTGCTTGAAATTATTTTTCTTGCACAATATTTGTATTCTTTTCATCTTGTAACAAATTTTGTAGCTTTGAAATCTCTTGATTCAACTCTTGCTGATTGCTTAAAGCTTGTTCATCAACTTTCTTCTTTTCTATGGCAAGCTGCTCTTCTAGCTCTTTAAACCTGAGATTTTGATCTTGTAATTTTTGTTCTAATTGAGCAATATTTTGCTGATTTACATTAGCTTGTTCTTCAAGTAAATCTAGATGTAGATCTTTTTGGGTTATCAACTGAGAAACTT
Organism: Pinus albicaulis; assembly: GCA_034641835.2. NCBI lineage: Eukaryota > Viridiplantae > Streptophyta > Pinopsida > Pinales > Pinaceae > Pinus > Pinus albicaulis. The sequence continues at coordinate 1,549,872,366 of CM076579.1, read as the reverse complement.
CTGCAACTTTATCAATTGTCGCAGCACTGTATGCTCCTACATATTGGGACAACTTAGTGAGATCCTCATATGGATTCGCTTCAGCATTCTTATAAACAGTATTCATGAACTCCTCCTATGAAGCAGAAAACATGTCTTGATCGATCTTTCTTCGCTTCCTCTGTTTTTTAACAACAACTTTATGTCTAGGACTGTAGAATATATCCAAGGGAGGAATTTCTTCAATCTTCAATATAATCTGCCCTGTAGGATGTTCAGGAATGATTTCAACGTCCTGATCTTCTTTCTCTTTCTCTTTAGGATCATCCTGCAGTCCTAATTGGTGAGCGAATTGATTATACTGCTTCAACAATTGAGAGGAAAAATTAAGATTAGTAGAGTCTACAATTTTCTCAGTAGTTTCGTTTCCTCCAAGTTGTGTATCTGATTTCTCTATCTTTCCTTCTTGTTTATCAGTTTTGTTGTCTGAACCTTTCTTTTGACTATGCACATTAGTATCAGTACTTGTGCATTCCTTCCCTATTTGAGCTGTGGACTGCTCGTCAGTATTTTGTTCAAATTTGTCATCAATGATCATCTTTTCAGTATGTACAACAGGATCATTTCCTGTTATTTATTTTTGTGTCTGTACAATGGGCTGGTCAGTGGATAACTGTGTAGTGGCCTTACTGGTAGATGTTTCTTCTGCTATTTTTCATGATTTATCTTCTATCTCTGCCCCTTGCATAGGAACTCTTAGTTTATCTAGAGGAATTTTCAACAATATTTGCCTTCTGAATAACATAAATTTATTCATTTCTTCTTTCTAAAATTTGGACTTGGCCAAATTATAGACTTGAGAAAAATCATTTAATAAAACGAACAAATCATCAAACTCATTCGGTTCATGCTCGAATCGAGAAATCAAAACTGAAGAAGTAACATTAAAAGCTATCTTTCGTGGATCATACTGTCTCCCCGGTATTGTTGCGAATTTAAAATTATTTATTTTGACGACTTCCTTTTCTGCATGTTTAAATTCATTCAAAGTAAAATGTCCACAATTGAATGGAAATGAAGGCAACATTATTTTCTTACTATTGCTCAGAGATCTAGACATTCCTTCAACTGTCAATTGATAGGATATTTCTTGGGCTAAAAGTTTATCTGGGACAATAAGAGGGAGAACGTGGGGTTCCACAATACTCCCGAAAATCCTGACATACGTGAATTTCTCTTCTCCAAACCAGTCTCCTATTGAGGATAAGTCAGTTTTAGCTTTGTCAGAGAGTCTAGGGGGAAAGCGATTGAAAATGGTTTGAAAGACTGAAATAAGGAAACCATGACATATCTTATATACATGATTTTTGAAATGAACTTTCAAAAGGATTTTATGATATATATGAATCGGAGTGGGATATTTAGCACTCCATTTCCATCCTAACAAGGGAAATTCAAAATTGAAACAAAGGGCGTCTAGAATATAAGCACAGAAGAAAAAGGGAGTGGCATTTCCAGCGCTTTTATCTTGTCTGTATTCAAGTATCCTATTAGCTATCCTATCAGAAAGAATAACAGCCTAGTCCATAATTTCGGAATTGACAGCAGCTAGGATTAAAGGAACCATTTGTATAGAAAACCTAGCAGAATTGTTATTGCCAAATAATCTACACATCATGGTAGCGGCATAGCAGTATGGGGGTAAAAGAGAATCTACTGAATACATACCGGATGATTCATTTTTGTGCTTTTCGGGATTTTTCCTCCATTATTTGATAGGTTCAGATTGAACCTTATTACTGTCAGCAAAATCTTTGACAAATTATTTGTTATAAACCTTCTGTGGATCAGGAAGATGATACATTGCCTTAATGTCTTCTGCTTTAAATGATCCAAAATATGCTGCAGAAGCCGAAATAAACATTCTGTTCTTTATTTCCACATTATCGATGACCCATCGAATCACATCATAATAAGGCATGATGTTTGCTCTGGCTGCAATTCGATGTAGGAATGAATTTGCAAGTGTTATATCAGTAACTTCAGAGTCGGAATCTGAGTTATCTTCATCAGGAAATGATATCTTAGCTATTGTGACTTTACGTTTTTCACTCTCTAATAGATTATAAACTCCTTCCCATGTCATTTTGCCGAGCCCTTGACATGATGTATCCGTAACTAGTTTCAGCTTTGCTAGCTTTTCCTTTGAGACTGTAGGAATATCAACAAACTTAGCGGCAATAGCAGTCTTGGTTCTTCTTGTTTTCTTCGACATTTCTGTGTCTGGTATTGTTTCCCTCTGTCTTCGAATGAAAGGGTTTGGTGTTCTTTGATTCTGCAGGGCAATGAGTCTTTAGTCGTGATAAACAAGCAAGCAAAAGGATCAATTCATTAATTTATTGATTCCGTATAACACTTGAATGTTTTCATTGAGTCACACTCACGTATTCAAAACGAAATTATGAACCAATATTCATTTGATTTTTTATTGAATGTTGAACGTACAATTGGAGATTTGGTGCTTGTGAAATATTATAAAATTACCTATTTTGAATTCTTCCAATGTGATGAATGTAGTATATTAAATATCAATCGCATCGGAAGTATTCAAATGGTACATAGATATCACAATACAAATTTCTCCGATTGCCGATTTCGATTGCAAACTTCTCCGATTTCCGATTAGATGGTGGTATATCACATCGGGGAGTTTCAATCGAAAAGAATTATCAATGGCTTTCTCCGATTTCCGATTGCGATATGGTGGGGTCTACCATATAGGGATTCTTCTCATTTAAGCAAAACAAATGTTTATTTTCTTTTGAAAAGTGTTTTATAATAAAGCGCATCGCATCGGGGAATTTTGAATTGACCACAAAGAATTTATTAAAAGTGCTCCGATCATGCGATTGCGATTGGTCGCATCACATAGGAGATATTTGAATGAATAACTTAAATCTTTTGCGATTGATGATTTGCGATTGAACTAATCGCATCGGAGATTTTTGAACATGTATATAAAACTTCTCTTAAAGATTTCTCCGATTTCCGATTGCGATTACTGTTCATGAGACCGTTTTCAAACTGATTTATTTTATATGATAAAGTCTTTTATTATTTGATCGGATCGAAATTTTTTGAATGTTGTATGTTTTTGTACACACTTGGTAACAAAGATATGCAATGAGTCTTTCAAAACAATGAATCTTTATTTCTAAGTCTTTTATTTCTATATGAAAAGAAAAAGGGACCCTATTTCTAAATGAATTTTATTCTAAAATTTAGAAAAAGGGAGGGTTGTTGTACAGTACAATAATTGGCGATTCACTGAAAGAAACAGTCATCTCTGAAAAAATAAAATGAACACTATATTTCTAGTAAGTAAATATTTTTAAAGATAATGAAAACTATCTTAAGATAATCAAAAATAAAATCTAACTATGAAAAAGAATAAAAATTACTTACAATTTCTTTCTAATTCTTGAGAATAAAAAACATTTTTGGGTTATCTCAAGCTTTGATTGGTGTTAATAATGAAGTAAGTGGATTTCTCCAAGTTTGGTTTTATAATATACTCTATTGTCATAGGTATTGCCTCTACTGCCTGCAAACATTCATAGTCTCGACAGGGTTACCTTTTAACCATTAACCATTCATTGTCCCATCCAACTAAGATTATGACTTTTTAAAAGATAAATTCATAAGACATATTATCTCATGTTTTTGTCTTTTACTTATTTTTTAATTTTAAAAGCCATTGTTCTGGTTTGGTATCCAGTTAATAACAATGCCATTCATTAGTTATAATTAAACTGAACAAGCTGGCTCGTGATGAGACCCCTTGTCTTATATTTATAAGCCATTACCCTGTTTTGATATGCAGTATTGGTAATGTCAGTTTCATTACTTCTTATGAACATGGTAAGTCGGCTCATGATGAGACCTCTTATCTCTTAAATTTTAATATAATTTCTTAGAATTACATTCTAAAAAATCACAACTTAAATGGATGGGGTGAAATAGTTTTATCCTTAAGAATCAAAAGATGACAATTTTCAGAGTTTTTTGAGTACCAAGACTTGAAAAATATTTACTTTTATAGATAACCTTTCTCTGCTCAATAAACTTATAATGATTTACATTTTCCTCAAGTTTTCAAAAGATTATGCAAATAATTGAAATAATCTTTCAAAGTTTAACATCTTATTTTAAACTATCAAAAGACTGTGATCATTTCTTTAAAAATTCTTATTTACACAAAATAAATATTTATAATATTCTTCCTAAGAAATTTTCTTAATAGTAAACAGTCATTTAGAGACTTATTAACAACCTTTATTTGCAAAAAAAAAAAAAAAACTTTGCAGAAAGGAATATGTACAAGTAAGAAGGGGTTACCTCCTTATGAAAATAATTTCTTTAAGACAAGCCCATTTACAGGAAGAGGTTCTCTCTTTCCTGTTAAATATTGAAATATGAATGTATTTGAGCCTATCTTTTCAACAATCTGAAATGGTCCAAGCCACATTTTATGAAATTTGGTATGCTTACCTTTTTCTTCATGTGCTTTATCCCATTTCAGAACAAGATCACCAATTGAAAAAATCTTTGAGCCGGAAGAACTTGCATCAAAAGAAGATTTTACAAGCTGTTGATGTTTTTCATGAATAGATTTTGCTTTATCTCTATTTTCTTCTAGTTTAAGGATTTTATCATATCTCAATTGAATGGATGAAGAAGGATTTTCTTCAATAAATTACACTAGGGCTAATGATGGAAGAGCTAAATTTGATGGTATCACAACTTCTTTTCCATAAACTAAATTGAAAGGTAAAGTTCCTATTGAAGCTTTTTTAGTAATACGATCAGCCCATAGTGCAAAGATTAAAGACTTGTGCCAATTCTTTTGATTTTGATCAATGGTCCTTTTAATGATTTTGATAAGATTTTTGTTAGTGGATTCAGCCAAACCATTACCTTGTGGATAATAATTTGCTGAATATTTCAATTTAAAACCTCTTTTGATTGCAAATTCCATTATATTGTTCCCAGAAAAATAAGATGCATTATCAAAAACAAGAGCGTTAGGTACACCAAACCTGGTTATGATGAATTGATCTATGAAATCAATAATTGTATCAGAATTGGCTACCTTCAAAGGGATTGCTTCTACCCATTTCGTAAAGTAATCTGTTGCTGTAAGGATGTATTTGTGCTGTTTGGAAGAATGAGGTACTATCTCACCAATAATGTCAAGCCCCCATTGCTCAAATGGTTGTTCAATATTTACTGGTTGCAAAGGAAAAGCTGGTTTCCTTTGTCTTCCACTTGCAGTTTGACAAATTTTGCACTTTCTTACATAATTATGTGTATCTTTAAAAAGGGTAGGCCAATAATGACCAGCATGGATTATTTTGTGAGCTGTAGTGTCACTTCCAAAATGACCTCCTGCTGGTCCATCATGTAATTCCTGCAACACCTTTTTAGCTTCAGTCTTTTCAAGACATCTTAATAGGATTGAGTCATAATTCTTTCTAAATAGCACATTATCAATGATTTCATATTTAATAGCCTTCAGTCTTAAAGCACGTTTGTTCTTATAGCTGATATTAGAAGGAGCATACCCATTTTTCAAGTAATAGATGAGATCAACATACTGAGATTCAGAATCTGTAACACTTATTTGACTTACTTGAATATCATTATCTGAATGTTGATTCTCTGGTACGTTATGAGCTCCTGCCAATAATATGCAAAAACCTTGTCCTCTAACAATCTTAGCTGGTTTAATATCAATATCATATTCTTGCAAAGATGTTACCCAGTTAGCTCTCTTTTCTCCTACTTTTTTTTGAACTAATAATTGTCTCACTGTAGAGAATGGAAGAATGATTTTTGTATGTGTTTTCAAGAGAAAAGGTCTGAAATATTTGATTGATTTAAACACGACAAAGGCTTGTTTTTCAACATCGGAATAATTAAGCTTAGCTCCTTGTAGATTTGAGCTAAGGAAAGAAATCGGTGCCTCAATTTTCTGATCATTGAGCTGTGTTAAAACTGCAGCATAAGATGTTTCGGTGGCCAAAGTATACAAAGTAAAATCTTTAGAAAAATCAGGGGTCTTCAATGCTGGTGTATTAATGATTGCTTGTTTGATTGCCTCAAAGGCTTCTTTCTCTTTATGCCCCCATTTGAATACTGAATTTTTCTTGATCATATTTTGCATAGGTAAAATAATTTGAGAAAAATCAGGAATGAATCTTTTTACAAAATTGATTTGCCCAAGAAATGATTGCATGGATTTTTTGTTATGAGGTAAAGAAATATCATAAATTTCTTTCACTCTATCTGGATGAATATATATACCATCTTTTGACACAACAAATCCTAAGAGTTTTCCTTCATCAAGAGCAAAGAAATATTTCTTTGGATTTAAGGAAATACCAAACCTTCTACATCTTTCAAATATTTGCTTTAAATCATGTAGATGATTGGCTCTCTTTTTTGAAAATATTGTTATGTCATCAAGATAAACAACAACTGATCTATTGATCAGACCTTTAAATGCTATGTCCATGGCTCTTTGAAAAGTTGCTCCTGCATTTATTAGACCAAAAGGCATTTTTTGATAAGCATCTGTTCCCCATTTGGTTCTGAAAGTGGTTTTTAACCTGTCATCTAGATGAACTAAGATTTGATTATAGCCTGAAAATCCATCAAGGAAGGACATGAGTTCAGAACCAGCTACTTTTTGAAGTATTTGTTCCATGGTTGGTAATGGGAAATTGTCTTTTAAACATGCCTTGTTTAAATTTCTAAAATCAATACAGATTCTTATATCACCATTTTTCTTCCTTACAGGTACCATATTGGAAACCCAATTGGAATGCCTTACAAGAAAAATGATTTTGGCTTTCAAAATTTTGTTAAGTTCTATTTTGATTTGACCCTCAAGATTTGGATGGATCTTTCTTAACTTCTGTTGAATAGGTTTAATATTAGGAAGCATTGGAATTGTGTGTTGAATAACAGAAGTATCATAGGTCTTTAAATCCTCATAATTCCAAGCAAAGATATTTTTATACCTACTCAGAAGTTTAATGAAAGCATTCCTTTCCTCTGGAGTTAAATTGAGTCCTAAATTAACATTTTGAGGATTAGAATCAGAGCCAAGATTTACTAATTCAAACTTCAAAGTGGAACTTTGAAGTTTAACATTGGTAACTTTCTTGAATCTGTCGTTTATATCATATACGTCCTCCAATTTAACAACAGATTTTGGAATGGGATTTTCATTACCTTTTGAGGCAATTTGCAAATCATGATCATCCTCATCAATAATTTGTTCATCATATGATTTCTCTGAAGTCATGGAATTCAAAATGTCTTGATCATGATAGAATACTCTCCAATTTGTGACATTATCTGGGACAGATGGGCGAAAAATCAACTCTATTGAAAATCTATCGGGATTACAATCTTCAGCAGGAAGGAGTTTGGATGCAACATTAGCTAACAAGTCAGCTGATGTATTTTGATTTCTAGGGATAGAAGAAATGTTGAATGCTAAAAAATGAGTGGTAAGATCTTGCACTAGGGTTTGATAGTGTTTAAGATGTCCTGAAAGACAATGGATAGTATTCCTAACTTGTTTTATGAAAATTTCGGAATCACCAAATACTTTCAAGTATTTAACATCTAACCCTATAGCTTTATAAAGTCCTTGAATCAAGGCTTCATATTCTACAGTATTGTTTGTACACTCAAATTCTAACCTACATGATAGCATGGTTTTCTCTCCATCTGGATTAATTAAGATGCATCCTGCTCCAGCTCCATCACTAGATTTTGATCCATCAAAATATAATGACCAAAATAAAGATTTATCTATTGGCTTATCTACAATTACATCAGAAATATTTACAATTCAAGAAGAATCAGTTTGTGAAAAATTTTCTATTTGAGAAACAAAAGTATTTACAGAAAAGGGTGATTGTGGTGCTTTGAAGTTCTCAAGGAATGACTCAGCAGAATAACCTCCAAGAATATTGTTGTTGAAAGCCACAGGTTCATTAGATTGTTCAAATTTAGTGACAGTGTGTATCATATGTTTTTCTCGTTCAACTTTGATTTGATTTGGTTTCCCTTTGTAAGGAAGCCACATATGTGAATAATCAGTTGCGATATAACCATTAAGTTTTGCAGACCAGTCCCTACTTAAGACTAATCCATAGAATTCAGGAATATCTGCAATCAAAATATCAATTCTTTGGACAATCCTAGGATCGGAAGCTAGTCTGATAGTAACTGAATTGATTTCTCCTACAGCTTGAACTTTAGAGCGATCCAATTGAACAATATGAACTGCCGATTTTTGTGGTTCAATATTCAATTTGGCACAAACAGAAGTAGGTATTATATTAGAGGATGCTCCAGAATCGATTAAACAATTATGCATATTCTTATTATACATTTCATAAGTCAAAAGAAAAGGAGGAGTCTGAGAATTTGATCTTTCTCAAATGAGTACAATATCAGTGGCATCTACTTTATCTGGTGGTTTTCCAGTGCCTTTAGCTGCTTTTGCAACTACACCACTTGGTACAGGAGCAATTGGTGTAGCATTTAACTCTTTTAATAGCAACTTCTGTTGGTGTTTAAGTCTGCTGAGTTCATGTAAGGAAATTTCTGCTTTAATCTTTTTCATGTCTTCAACAATGTTATAATCCATAGGATCTGATACCACTAAAGTCTTTGATGTTGATGTAGGAGGATTAGAAGAAGATGGCTGATTTTGAGTAGGTAATGGAGAAGTTTTCTTTGCAGGGGATTTGTCTTTGGTACTTGGAGTTGTAGTTTTATTTTTAGGAACTGTTTGTACAGGCTCCGATGTAGATTTACTCCTAGTACTTACAGGCATGGCTTCTTGATCTACCTCACTATCAGAATTAGGGAGAATAAAATCCCACATTCCATGCAATTCAGCTATTTCTTCATTCTCTTCTTCTTCATCTGATACTAGAGATGTATCTTCTTCTTCTTCCTCTTCTGATTCTGCATTAGAGATTGAATTGGGAGGTTTAGTTTCAACTTGATTTCTTTTGAAATTTCGGAATGGTTTTTTGGTAGAAGTTTCAGCTACTTGTTTTTTTATTTCAACCATTTTATTCGACATGGTTTTAAGAAATTTTTGTAAACCTTCCATGTCGTATGGGTCTTTGGCCGTCTTTTTCCTCGAATCATCTTTGAATCTGACCTTCTTGGATTTCCTTTCCTCAATAGCATTTTTCTTTTCTAGAGAAATAATTCGTTTTTCTACTGCAATAGCCTCTTTCATATTCTCGGCTAAAGTAGGTTTTGCAGCTCTATCTACAAAAATTGCTATGTTTGAGGGCAAAGAAGTTATGTACCATTCACTTCTGACTTGTTCACTAGGCTTTGAATCTGTATGGATTTTGTTCAAGAGTTTGTTGAATCTAGCGTTGAAATCTTTAATGGGCTCCTTGGGTTCTGTCTTAAAATTTGAGAGATCGTTGATTAAAGTAGCTATTGATCTGTCATCTCCAAATTTGGTTAAAAAATGATCTGCAAAAATATCCCAACTTGTTATGGATCATGAAGGTAATGAAAAGTACCAGGATCTTGCTGCCCCTTGAAGAGTATAAGGGAATAGTCTGACTACAACATCTTCTTCTAAGACTCCATTCAAATTTATAGCCAACATAAAGTTATTGATGTGTTCTTCAGCTTGAATGTTAAGCTCTGGACTGAACTTTGGAAGCCATTTTCCAGGATTGTCAGGTAAATCATGTAAAGGTGCAGGCATGTTGACAGCTCCTGGACTAGCCCATGGTCTCTGTGCCATTATTGGAACAACTGTTGAAGGAGTAGTAGAAACTGGTGATGTTGGAACAGAAGTTGTTGGAATAGGTGATGTTGAGATTGATGATGATTGAGCAGATGATGTGGAAACAAATGCACTTTGTTGAGTTGGGGTTTTGGAAACAGGTGATTGAATATGAGATGAAGAACTTATATCACTTTCTGATTCCGATTGAGTTCTTCTTGTCTTGACTCTACTAGCTAAAGGGAATTCTTTCGGAGGAATACCAAGTTTTTCACTTTGTAGTCTAGTAAGAGGTTTTGAAGAAATAAATTTTGAGCTTACACTACCTTCAGATATTTCAGACTCATCTAGAGATAATGAGAATCCTTTCAATTTATGGATTAAATCTTGTACTTCAGGAGACTCAGGATTTTGGTTGTCTGATTGTTTTGAGATTTTGGTAGTGGGTGTCTGAATATTCTTCTCAATTCCTTCTATAGGATTTTGTAATTCAGGAGAAATTGAAGAAGTTAATGAGGGTGTTTTGCTCTCAGAATGGCTTGTGGGTAAAGATTTACTTGCCATTCATAGCTCATGCCCTCCTTCTAGCGCCAAAAATGTTGAAGCCAAGAAAATCTCTGCTTCAAACATTGGGGAAAACCACCCAGTTGGGACCTTAGGACAACTCCTTATCCGTTTGGTATGTTGGCTCCGACTGGATTGAAAGGACCAGTTTCCTTATAACTAATGGGTTGGTGATGGGTTGATTTGGATGAGTGAAAATGGGACTAAATGACTGAAATAAAACTATCTAATTTAATCTAAATACTGATAAAGAAATTCTAAAACTAACCCGGGTATCATATGTGAATACAACTTAAAATTATTCCAATTGAACAATAACCATAAAAATGTATTAAAGTTTAATTGAAATTGTGCAGTAACAAATAAAGATAACTCTGTTTAAGAATTTAAACAGAGTTATATTAGCATATTGTATTCATCATTGTATATCATCTTACATACATTTATGAAAAGTGAATATTTCTAATATACTCAAAAATGATATATAGAGAAATATTATGAAAATGAAATATATATAAATGATAGCAAATTTAAAAGAGAATATCATATAACAAAAGAAATTAACAGTGAATAGATAAAAATACCTTATCCATCTTGAAAGTTTCAAAATGAAATCTGATACTCTGATCCAGTAATTCCAATGCAAAATCAAATCCAAGGTACATAAATGCAACTCTTTAAAGATAATTCCGCATAAAATCACCAGATGTGATCCTTAATAAAATATAAAAGCCAGTGGAGTACAGAAATGTAATCTCCAAGTCAAAAATATTACAAATCAGGACCCCTTCTCCAATGCATGAGAGGGGTTTAAATATGACATTACATGAAAACAGAATCTTATCACTATTGCTACAATCTATTAACTTTAAAAATAGAAATTCTGTCTTTATGTAGAACTGATTCATTGCTTTTCCTTCTCACTCAATGTAGCCAGGTGGCAAATGTTCAGCATTTCCTGGACTCCTGATGGATGACTCATCTTGGAATGTAACTGTCCGGCGTATGTGGCATCGGAGAATTCTGGAATTAAACAATCGACAACATTTGATAAGCATTTAATAGCTAATTGTTGATTGAGTGGCTTAATCAAATAAATCCACATATTGTCCCAAGATATTGTTTGAAGTTTGTTGATCTGTTGATTTTTATTCATCATTTCTTCTTTCCATCTGCAATCGGTTTCTTTAACTTTGAATAAACTGCCTGGAACACAATCTGAAATGAGATTACATGCATACAAGCTGTCATTGATAAATTGTGTTATATTACCCATCATGCTTCTAGCTCTTGATACAGCTCTCTCGGCTTTCATCAACTGTTGTTCCCACTCTGTAAACAAGATTTCCTTATGTCTTTCTTCTATCCGAGGTAGATTAGCTTTTCTACCTTTTTCTATATCTTGCCAAGTAAGAAATTCAGAAATCCTTTTATCGGCATCATCAATTTCTTGCCTGAGAGTAACTATGTCATGTATTAAATATGATGTGATATCATAAAATGGTTCTGCTTGTGTCAATTTTAAACAAAAATTATTTAACTGCTGAGATAGCAGTTTATTGGCTTCAAGAGCCTCTGCTTTGAATTCATTTAATTTGGGAAAATCTTTGAATTTATCTAAAGCTGCTTGAAATTATTTTTCTTGCACAATATTTGTGTTCTTTTCATCTTGTAACAAATTTTGTAGCTTTGAAATCTCTTGATTCAACTCTTGTTGATTGCTTAAATCTTGTTCATCAAATTTCTTCTTTTCTGTGGCAAGCTGCTCTTCTAGCTCTTTAAACTCGAGATTTTGATCTTGTAATTTTTGTTCTAATTGAGCAATCTTCTGCTGATTTACATTAGTTTTTTCTTCAAGTAAAGCTAGATGTAGATCTTTTTGGGTTATCAACTGAGAAACTTCTACAGCTTTATCAATTGTCGCAGCACTGTATGCTCCTGCATATTGGGACAACTTAGTAAGATCCTCAGATGGATTCACTTCAACATTCTTATAAACAATATTCATGAACTCCTCCTGTGAAGCAGAAAACATGTCTTGTTTGATCTTTCTTCGCTTCCTCTATTTTTTAACAACAGCTTTATGTCTAGGACTGTAGAATATATCCAAGGGAGGAATTTCTTCAATCTTCAATATAATCTGCCCTGTAGGATGTTCAGGAATGATTTCAACTTCCTGATCTTCTTGCTCTTTCTCTTTAGGATCATCCTGCAGTCCTAATGGGTGAGCGAATTGATTATACTGCTTCAACAATTGAGAGGAAACATTAAGATCAGTAGAGTCTACAATTTTCTTAGTAGTTTCGTTTCCTCCAAGTTGTGTATCTGATTTCTCTGTCTTTCCTTCTTGTTTATCAGTTTTGTTGTCTGAACCTTTCTTTTGACTATGCACATTAGTATCAGTACTTGTGCATTCCTTCCCTGTTTGAGCTGTGGACTGCTGATCAGTATTTTCTTCGGATTTGTCATCAATGATCATATTTTCAGTATGTACAACAGGATCATTTCTTGTTACTTCTTTTTGTGTCTGTAAAATGGGCTGGTCAGTAGATAACTATGTAGTGGTCTTACTGGTAGATGTTTCTTCTGCTGTTTTTCCAGATTTATCTTCTATCTCTGCCTCTTGCATAGGAACTCTTAGTTGATCTAGAGGAATTTTCAACAATCTTTGCCTTCTGAATAACATAAATTTATTCATTTCTTCTTTCTGAAATTTGGACTTGGCCAAATTATAGACTTGAGAAAAATCATTTAATGAAACGAACAAATCATCAAACTCATCCGGTTCATGCTCGAATCGAGCAATCGAAACTGAAGAAGTAACATTAAAAGCTATCTTTTGTGGATCATACTGTCTCCCCGGTATTGTTGCGAATTTAAAATTCTTTATTTTGACGTCTTCCTTTTCTGCATGTTTAAAGTAATTCAAAGTAAAATGTCCACAATTGAATGGAAATGAAGGCCACATTATTTTCTTACTATTGCTCAGAGATCTGGACATTCCTTCAACTGTCAATTGATAGGATATTTCTTAGGCTAAAAGTTTATCTGGGACAATAAGAGGGAGAACGTGGGGTTCCACAATACTCCTGAAAATCCTGACATACGTGAATTTCTCTTCTCCAAACCAGTCTCCTATTGAGGATAAGTCAGTTTTAGCTTTGTCAGAGAGTCTAGGGGGAAAGCGATTGAAAATGGTTTGAAAGACTGAAATAAGGAAACCATGACATATCTTATATACATGATCTTTGAAATGAACTTTCCAAAGGAGTTTATGATATATATGAATCGGAGTGGGATCTTTAGCAGTCCATTTCCATCCTAACAAGGGAAATTCAGAATTGAAACAAAGGGCGTATAGAATATAAGCACAGAAGAAAAAGGGAGTGGCATTTCCAGCGCTTTTATCTTGTCTGTATTCAAGTATCCTATTAGCTATCCTATCAGAAATAATAACAGCCCAGTCCATAATTTCGGAATTGATAGTAGCTAGGATTAAAGGAACCATTTGTATAGAAAACCTAGCAGAATTGTTATTGCCAAATAATCTACACATCATGGCAACGACATAGCAGTATGGGGGTAAAAGAGAATCTACTGAATACATATCAGATGATTCATTTTTGTGCTTTTCAGGATTTTTCCTCCATTCTTTTATAGGTTCAGATTGAACCTTATTACTGTCAGCAAAATCTTTGACAAATTATTTGTTATAAACATTTTGTGGATCAGGAAGATGATACATTTCCTTAATGTCTTCTGCTTTAAATGATCCAAAAGATGCTCCAGAAGCTGAAATAAACATTCTATTATTTATTTCCACATTATCGATGACCCATCGAATCACATCATAATAAGGCATGATGTTTTCTCTGGCTGCAATTCGATGTAGGAATGAATTTGCAAGTGTTTTATCAATAACTTCAGAGTCGGAATCTGAGTTATCTTCATCAGGAACTGATATCTTAGATATTGTGACTTTAGGGTTTTCACTCTCCAATAGATTATAAACTCCTTCCCATGTCATTTTGCCGAGCCCTTGACATGATGTATTCGTAACTAGTTTCAGCTTTGCTGGCTTTTCCTTTGAGACTGTAGGAATCTCAACAAAATTAGCGGCAATAGCAGTCTTGGTTCTTCTTGTTTTCTTCGACATTTCTATGTCTGGTATTGTTTCCCTCTGTCTACGAATGAAAGGGTTAGGTGTTCTTTGATTCTGCAGGGCAATGAGCTCTTTATTCTTGATAAACAAGCAAGCGAAAGGATCAAAAATTATAAAATCGCAATTCGTTAATTTATTGATTCCGTATAACACTTAAATGTTTTCATTGAGTCACACTCATGTATTCAAAACGAAATTATGAACCAATATTCATTTGATTTGTTATTGAATGCCGAACGTACAATTGGAGATTTGGCGCTTGTGAAATATTATAAAATTACCTATTTTGAATTCTTCCAATGTGATGAATGTAGTATATTAAATATCAATCGCATCGGAAGTATTCAAATGGTACATAGATATCACAATACATATTTCTTCGATTGCCGATTTCGATTGCAAAATTCTCTGATTTCCGATTACATGGTGGTATATCGCATCGGGGAGTTTCAATCGAAAAGAATTATCAATGGCTTTCTCCGATTTCCGATTGCGATATGGTGGGGTCTACCATATAGGGATTCTTCTCATTTAAGCGAAACAAATGTTTATTTCCTTTTGAAAAGTGTTTTATAATAAAGCACGTCGCATCGGGGAATTTTCAATTGACCACAAAGAATTTATTAAAAGTGCTCCGATCATACGATTGCGAGTGATCGCATCACATCGGAGATATGTGAATGAATAACTTAAATCTTTTGCGATTGATGATTTGCGATTGAACTAATCGCATCGGAGATTTTTGAACATGTATATAAAACTTCTCTTAAAGATTTCTCCGATTTCCGATTGCGATTACTGTTCATGAGACCTTTTTCAAACTGATTTATTTTATATGATAAATTCTTTTATTATTTGATTGGATCGGAATTTTTTGAATGTTGTATTTGTTTGTACACACTTGGTAACAAAGATATGAAATGAGTCTTTCAAAACAATGAATCTTTATTTCTAAGTCTTTTATTTCTATATGAAAAGAAAAAGGGACCCTATTTCTAAATGAATTTTATTCTAAAATTTAGAAAAATGGAGGGTTGTTGTACAGTACGACATATACAAAGATGACTAAATTTGGCAAACCCAGATTTCTAGAACAAAATTGCAAAAAACATTATGAGTTCTAGAAATATCACGCCTTCATCTTTCTAAGTTTTTCATTTCACCAAAATATTCATCTATTTTTCCCAAAAAGGTTATCTTGTTGTTCCCTAAAGTGTTGTTCCTTAAGCTGATGTTCCTTAGTAGCTGTTGTTCCCTAAACTGTTGTTCCTTAGCATTGCTTTTCCCTAGCATTGTTGTTCCTTATTGTTTTTCCCTTCATAAATCTACCAAGTTAAGTCTGTTGTTCCCTTTGAAAACTGTTTTATAAAAAACCCCTTGTTCCCTTTCATTTACTCTCCATTCCCTTAAAAAATCCTTTTTAACCATGAAATCCCTTTTAATGGTTTAAAACCCTTCTTTTTTACTCTATCAGAACTTGGAGAAAACCTTTAAAAACCTCATGAAAACCCCTTTTTGGCCTAAATGCACCCTTTTATTAAAACAAACAAACTTAAGCCCTCTGTTGGCTTAGCCCCCAGCTCCTTTTCTTCATGTGTCCGAGCACCCATAACCAGGCACTAGTCCCATCACATCGAACATTCCCATCGTAGCGGTGCCTTTTATATCGCATTGGCGATACCGCATGGTTCATTGCATCGCTTCCCCTTCCGCTGATGTGATTGGCCCTTCTGTCTCCGGCCCCTGGCCATTATCCCCTCCACATGACCATACCTCGGCCCAAGCCCTTAGCCCCCTCGTCGCGTTGACATTCCCTTTCTTCCCTTCTTTCCCCTTGTCATGTTTTTTATTAATCCACCGATGCGATTAGCTCTTCCCCTTCGCTCCTAGCCCCTTTTCCTCCATAAAACATTTTCCTCCCCCCATTTCTTAGCTCCTTTTCTTTGTATTATTCCCCATTCCCTTTATAAAACAAAAAGGCTTCTCTCCTTTGTATTTTTCATAAACAGAGCTTTTTTTGTTTTTAAACGGAAAACTAAGGTTTTCCTAACCCAAAGGCCCTCCCACTACATGACAAAGAGGGGTGACATTAGGCGGGCCCTACCTTCCACCCACAGAGCCACCATCCAATCACGTACTACCACTGGGTTTCCACTTTCTCCATTTCCCGAGCACCTTTCCATTATCACGCTCTCCCGTAGCCGTTGGATCCTTCCCCCGAGATCCAATAGCTCACAATAAATTTCGCGATATTTTTCCATTCGGGGTTTAAACGCCAAAATGAACGCTAAATAGGTGGTATTGTGGAGTATGCGTGGCGCGAAACAATTGGATCGTATTCGTTTCATAAAAAATCATTTACCGCCTAAATCCAACGCGAAAACCATTCGTGGTTTTGGTAAAACCACCTTTCCACTTTTTTGCGCCCTAAAGTCCATTTAAAACCATTTTTCACCCTCCTCCATTAAAACCATTCCTCAATGCATTCCTCCTCTCTGTAACCTCCTCCGCGAGCCTCTGAAGCTATATTTCTGACCCCGCATGGTTTTATTAATGTTTTATTTGTCTTGTGCAGGTTAGATAATGGTTTTAAAAGGTTAAAACCCTCCCATAGTACATAAAGGGATGGACCAGGAGGTTACGACCTTTGTGGACCGAACAGGGGCTGAATCACGAAGAAAGGAAATTTCCAGGGTTTGTTTCATGGTTCGATCAGTGTTCTATAAGCATTGTTTACACTATCAAACCCTCAGCGTCTCTAAGGCACCTGTCCACAACAGTAAAAGGGAAAATTCAACGAATATTTAAAAATAAAAGGTTAAAGGCTAGAACCAAAAAAAATATTAGATAAAGCGCAACAATTAAAGGAAGGAATGAAGCCAAGAAGCCAAAGAAACAGGGAAATAGAGTTTCCAATCACGCAGTGTATAAAGGAAAAAGGGCAATAGTATTACATTATAAAGGCCAAAAAAAAATATCAAGGCCTGAAATCAGTTAAAAATTCAGCAAAAGAACAAGTGGAAACAAATTGAAGACCAAAGAAGGCATGATCAGCCTCAAAAACACAAAATCAGAGTCAAAATAGAGTATCAAGGTATACTGAGACAGACAAAAGTGTTAAAGTTTTAAATTAGCAGATCAAGGCTAAAAGAACCTTAAAACACAGTTAAGTGATGAAATAAAGGCATATTAGGCCTAAAGAGCAATTTCAGAATTAAATCAAGAAGACTTAGGCTTAAATATAGCCTCGAATACATCAAAGGAGCAGTTATTCACTTAATAAATCAAAATTGACACCTTTTTCACTTACTTTATACCTCAAAGGAAAAATTGGTAGTTTTTACACAAAAAGATATTTTATAAACTATCATACAATTATTGTAAAAGGCAGAAAAGAGCCTCAAAGTCAATCTTTTCAGTTGTTTTATCCTCAGGAAGTAAAGATAGATTTAATACATAGATAAGTAGTTGAGAAACATTCCTACTTTATGCCTTGCATGGTTTTTAAGGATAGGAGTGCATTTAATGTGTCATTTATAACATTTTGAACCCTAGATAGTTCCACCTCCTCTTTTGCAACATAAATACTACATTTGAGCTCATTTTATGTGGGGCATTTGATAACTCTTTGAAGTAATACATAGTTCTGCTGAGATTGAAAAGAAATTGATGTACTGGAACCTGTGGATGTTTTTACTTGTTTGTGGATGGATAAAGCTTTGTCATTGGATCCCTGAGCTTGGCTGTTGGTGAAGTATTCTAAATGGTTTAATGTTTTTCCTATTTTCATTCTATTTTCATAATCTCTTGCTTGCAGTAGAGTAAAATTTTTAGGCTAAGAAATGTCTCCTAGAAGCACCTTAGGCCTATTTTCTCTTCACTGTCTTTATGTTTTCTCCTGCTGAATGTTAGATTGAGTAGTTTAACTGATTTTCAACCTTTGAGCTTCTTTATTTCAAAATTAATTCAATACAGTGGCCACAAGAATGATTTATGGTTCTCCCTGCTACTTGCTGCCATTTGAAAATTGTTTCTGAAGTCTCCCTTTAAAGTACCATTGTCCAGAGTCTGCCAAAGAGGTCTATTTTGATCATACCCTTTTTACTTTCTCAAATAAATTTTTTGAAGGTATTTATAGCTGTAATCACAGATGTTTAGGAGTTCCCTCTTCTATGAATGAAGTTGTTTGTGAATCTTGAATGTTTTCCTATCCTTGAAAGTGAAATATTTGATGAAATAGAGCATTCCTCAACTCTAAGATTTCATTTTGAAAGTTTGTCTTGAATTTATCATTTTCTGAAGTGTGATTTGTAGAATTCATGGTTAGCCATATCTATGAAATAATTCTTCATGTTCAAATGATGCTTTAAGTCTCTTTTTTGAGAAGTACATATAATTAAGGATTATTAATTTCCCTTAGTTCTACTTTTCATTCTAAACTCTTAATGTTAATTTCATTTCACCTGAAAACTTTGTTGATCTAATAGCCAAGTTATATTTGTCTTTTGATACCCCTAATTCATCTAAAAACTTGTTACAAACTTCTACTTGACTCCATTGCCCAATGACTTAGAGGTTTCCCTTTCCTATCTATGCTTCCTAGATCATCATGTCCCATCAAACAAACAAACAAACTCAAGCTTAATAGCTAGCCTAAAATCAACCATTTACAAAGCAAACAAGTGATATATTTGCAAAACAATTGAGATACCCCTCTTTGAGACTAGGAGGGATAGATCCTAGAGCTCTAAAGACTGGTTTACATGTTGCCTTGTCATTTGATTTACCAATCGGCCAAATCACAGGATACCAACAGATAGCATTGTAAACCATATTTTAGATTGGCATTTATTACATGCATTTAACACAAGACAATAACAATAAACCATAAAATGATGCATATCCATAATATGTGTCGTTAAAAATATTTTAGAGTCTATCAACTCTGATACATAGGACATGCCCATATAATGTGACAAAAAACCAAACTCGGGGCTCCTCATGACCCTATATCTAATCACTATCTAGAGGGTCTCGAGCCAATGGCTCAGCTCCTGCGGCCCGTAGATTGTGCATCCCCTGTCCAGCCATCACCATGTGCCGCATCACCCCTCGCCATTCAGAGGGAAGACCAATACATGGATCTATGTACTGGTCGTCAAGGTCCCGCCAGTTGTGCTTAGAAACACCGGTCAGCAACCTGTCACATCTACGATGGTGTTGAGGCCTCAAAAATCTGTGGCAACAACAAGGGGGATAACCACCCCATCCAGACCTTAAAGCAGTTCCTTTTCCATTTGAGATAGTGGCTCAAACTGGGTGTAATGGGACCAATTTCCCATATTTGGGTTCTATATGATTGTAGGGTTTCTTTCAAATGATTTGAAAAAAGAATAACTAAAAACTAAAACAACTTTATTCTAAGATGCAAGACTTTGAATTAAACCTGATCTAATCTAACCCGGGAGAATACTGATTTTATGCCATCTAAAATGATATATATTTAGTCTATGATGATTTAGATCAATCATGGACTTAATAGAATTAATAATTTTGTAAGATAATCCTTTTGAAAAAATAGTTAATCAAAAGAAAATGTAAAACATATCGCATATGTTCTGATGATCATATATAAAACAAATCAATTTCTATTCTTATATCGTACAATAGTGCAACTGATACTTCGAACAGAAATAATTGATTTCATACATAATTCATGAAAGCTAGATTTATCACTAATGTTTAAAACAGAGTTTAGCATACATGATAATAGTACCAGATGTGTGTTGTCATGTTCATCTTATTAGCGATAATAGGCCACAATCAATCTTCTATCAATAAGTCATTCAGAGAATACACAAGTGCATCAACAGTGATCAACAAAAATAATATATAATTGAAAAGAACATGTTCCATTATTTTATCAAGACATCCACAAACCTACAGTAAAGCATTCTTTGTAAATGTTCTTAATAAAAATCATGGGCCTTTCTCTAAATGCATGAGAAGGATTTAAACACTACATTAACTACTTACAAAAATAGATTATACAAAATATCTTATGAGGTGGTTTCAAACAACCTTCCTCATTCCTTGTATCTATTTTCTAAAATTGAAATTATCAAAACAAACTAACTCATGATCATGCTCGATGATAGGTTACTGCCAACTCTGCTTTTCTGTTCACAAATATCAGATATTGGTTGAACTTGTGGAGGCTTCTCGAATTGTGTCTTCATCTATCCAGTCAATATAGCATCAAGTAAAAGTGGCTACATTTTCTGTATGGAATCTAGAGAAAAATTCAATGTCATTATTTGACTATGGGGCTTAACCAGGAGTTGCCAATATGCTTCCCAATCAGTCTTTTTCAGCTGTGCAATTGTTTCTTCTCGTATTTGACCTGTATTTTTCCAAATTTTCTCTAATATTTCGAGATCAGGAATCGATTTGTGATTTCCTTATTTAATTAAACCGGAGGTATGAAACATGTGGTTGATCATTTTGATCATACTCTTTGATATGCCTATTGCTCTGGCTATTGCCAATTCTGCATGTTTTACCTATGCATCCCAGTTAGTAAAGAGAATATCTTTATAAGTTTCTTTGATCTTTGGGAGATTTTACCTTCTCCATTCCTCTGAATCTTTCCACTCAATATAGTCAGAAATTTTGGTATTGAGTTCACTAAACTCAATTCTCTAGTCAATGACTATATTAGTCAATTTTCACTGATTTCCAAATGTGAAACTATGCCTGATATTTGTAAGACAAATAAATCTTGTAGTTTTGAGAGTAAGGCATTTAATGCCAATGCTTCTTTAATGAATTCCTTTGCAGTAGGAATGCCTTCATACTTTGTAATATTTTCTCTGAATTTTTTAACCAGTGTTTCTTTGCTCGATAAGTCATTTTCGTGACTTATCTTAAGTATTTCCATATCTTGCTAAAATTTGAAGAGTTGATGCTTGGCATTTTGACTCAGACTGTTCCTTTCTTCATCCAGTTGTTGTTGTAGCTGCATGATTTTATCATCTTTCTCCTGAACTAAAACGGATAATTCGGCTGCCTTGTCCATTGTTGCAATAGTATATTCTCTAGCAAATTGTGATAGCCAAGCTAAATTTTCAATTGGGTTTGACGGGGTGTTTTTCCATACAACTTCCATAACCTCATTAAAACGGGGTGTTTCAATCATCCTTATTTTTCTCTGCTTCCTGACTACAGCTTTATGAAGAGGGCTATAGAATACATCCAGTGGAGGGATATCAGTGACCTTCAAAATAATTTCATTAGTAGGAAATGCAAAAATAACTTTTGTATCTTGGGAGGTTATCCCAGGACTTTTAGTGATTTCTTTTGCTGAAATTATCTAACCCCGAGGAGTCTGAAATTCTATATTTTTCTGTGAAGATGATACCTCTAGGGTATTTATCAATGTATTGCTAACTAAATTCCATAATTTATCTAGTTCACTTTGATTCTGTGAATCTGATTCTTCTATTCTGATTTCTTTGCTTGGTTCAGTCATATAACTAGTAATTAAGATATTTTGCAGAATACATTTGAGTCTTTGTCCTCTATACTCATTGAATCTATGTAATTCCTCCAAGTTTAGATTCAATTTGAAAAAGTTTTGAAATTATTCTAAAGTTCCAACAGACTACAAAACATCTTCAAATTTATCATATGTGTGTATGCTAGGTTTGATTTTGACTGACTGAGTAAATTTATTAGCAATTTTATTTGGGTCAAATTGCCTTGATGGTAAAACAGGAAGCTTAAAAAGTTGAATCTTCTAACATTCTTTCACCACATGATTGAAATTACTGAGGGAGAATGAACCACACTGAATTGGGAAACTTGGCCATAAATATTTTTTGATATCTTTCAGAGTTTTAGTGAATCCATTGCCAATAGTTTGGTAAGACACTTCTCTTACCATTAGTTTATCTGAAACATACAAAGGAAGAACATGTGGAGGAGAAGAGCTTCTGAATACTCTGATATATGAAAATGATTCTTCAATGAAACATCTTCCTATTATCTAGAGATCTATAAAGGATTCCTTAGTGGACTGGGGGCTTTCTCTATTAAACATTAACTGGTGTAATGGTAATACAACCCCATAACACAACCTGTGGAAATTTGGTACATAATTGTGTTCCCCATATCTCTTTACGACTCAAATGAATAGGAGTAGGGTCCTCGGGAGTCCATTTCCAAACCATAACTAGAAAACTGGCAGAGAAACAGATGGCATAAAAAACATATGCGCTCATGAAAAATTGGGGGACAGGTTTGGAGAAGAAGCTCTTGCCTAGTGATATTCATTAATCACTTTAGCTAGATTTTTGGAAAGAATGGTTGCCCAATTCATGATGTGAGAATTAACATAGGAATCAATCAGGGGAAGCCAATTTATAGAGAACTTGGTGTTATCAGGGAGACCATATAATCTGCATAGCATTAATGCTGCAAAATTGTAGGGATTTGTAAGTGAAGCGATAGGATACATACCTAATTTCTCGTGTTTAAACTTGTTATCCAATTTCCTCCAACCTTGAATTGTTTTGAAGGGGTTTTCATTATTATTTGAAATTTTTTCAACAAACCTGTTGTCATAGATGTCTTGTTGGTCTGGAAGTTTGTACATAACTTTCAAATCTTCAGCTCTGAAAGAACCTAAGATCTCATTCTTAATGGTTCTGAATTGTCTGTTTTTAATTGTTGAATTCTCAAGCACCCACTTTATCATGTCGGTATATGGTAAAAGGCTGGCACTTGCTACTATTCTATGAAGGAAGGAGCATGAAATATATTTAAACTATAAATATGAGGGCCTTGCATCATCAACAATTACCTTAACCTCCACTACTTCAGGTTCTTCATCTTCGAGGATAGTATAGATAGCTTGCCACATTGTAGCACCTCCATAAGTAGTATAAATGGTATCTGAGACTGTAGACGACATTTATGTGTATTCCAATTCTGCAACAGTCTGTTTGTCATGTTTCTACATTACTTTACGTATGGACATATATTGAAGAAAAATACCTATTAAAGATAGAGTAATGATCAAATGATGAAAGATATATTGAAATGGCCAATTTTGAAAGAAAATATCTCAGAAGTAGCTATATCATTAATTAATCACAACAAATCAGTAACTATTTGCGTTGGGATGATAAAACACACTTAATCGTTTCTGACATGATTTATTTTCTCATTAAAAACTTTATTAAACCTATCAATTCCATCTCATCGCACCTTTTGAACCTGTTTTTATGAAGCGAATTGTTTTTTTGTTTATGCGATATGTGATTTCGAGATATCGCGAAATCGAAAAATCGCAATATCGCTACATCAAAACTTTGTTAAGTACTGCTTTAAGTTTTTAAACACAAATCTGCGATGTGTGATTTATGATGTCACTTGCTAATTTCAAATCTCTCATCGCAAAATTGGGATTTCACTATTTTGTGCTTAACTTTCAATGGGAAAAGATTATGTGGGATGTGATTTGCAATAGGGTGATCACAAGGATATCTTATTAATTTCTTTTTTGGTTTTTTTGTTTTTATTTTATATAAAAAACACAATGTTTTTGGAGTTTGATTTTTTATTTAAAATGAAAAATACATTTTAATAAGGGTCCCTATTTCTATTATCAAAATTTTAAACTATTTTGAAAATGAAAATGGGGGGTTTGTTGCATAACACAACAATTGGTGATTCACTTGGGAGAACCAGATATCTCTGATTGGTTTGTTTGATATTTCTAAACTTTCAAAACAAGAAAAATATATAAGAATAAAAATAGTATGATTCATGAATTAAACAGTGTTTTTTGAGAATATAATCTATTTACCTATCTCATTTTTTTCTTAGTTGAGTCCTTCAATAATAACACATAGGTGTCTGTATCAGTCGGTACTCATATTTAAAAATATAAAGTAGGTATTCTCTAAAAATTGGTTTCATATATTTTTACTCATTTATCACAGATAGAGCCACTATTGCCAGCAGGTGTTTATAGCCTTGACAGGGTTATCTTTTAACCAATAATGATTCACAGTCCCATCTGAATTTGATTAATTATTTCAAAATATAATTTTACATTTAATTGAATTTCTTTTTTCTGACACATTCTCAAAATCATTGTCCAGGTTTGGTGGCCTGATAGGGACAATGTCATTCACTGGTAGTAATTTAGACTGAACAAGTTGGCTCGTAATGAGACCCCTTGTATTTTGATTCTTATAATCATTTAGCTATTACCCTGTTGTGGTATGCAGTATTGGTAATATCAGTCTAGATTATTTCTCTATGATCATGATAAACAAGCTTGTGATGAGACTTGTTTTCGTTTGAATTTGTAAATTGTATATATTTCTTTTTTATTTTTTGAATTATACTTTGAAGAAAAAAATTTATCAGATGGGAAGAATCATTAGCTCGTTTAAGAGATATGGATGATAATTATAGAGTTGGTATATAATTTTTCGTAGAGAATCCTTGCTAAGTTAAAAGTTTCCTTTTTTGACTGATACATAACATCTATATTTTACAACATCAGGAGTCTTTTCGGAAAGTAAATTCCTTTAGTAAATTTCAAAATATTTCAAAAAAAAAAAAGGTTTACTCAATTCTCATAGTTATAATTACCTTTTTACTTTTCTTTTTTATAGAAGCGAAAGATCAAATAAATTTATTAGAAATTTTGAACTTTGAGTCAACATAAAATGATGCTATTTTCAACTTTTTTTTTCCTAAAGCAAAGTAAAATTTAAAGCTTGATTCCTAAGAGAATTTTTTTTTGAGAATTTGACCATTCATAAGCAAGGAATCTTTCTTACCTAATAAGTCTTGCAACAAAAAGGTGGATAAGCCTATTTTTTCTATGATTTGAAATGGACCAAGCCATAATCTTTGGAATTTGGTATGCTTACCTTTTTCCTCATATGTCTTATCCCATTTCAAAACAAGGTCTCCAATCTCAAAATATTTCGATCTAGTAGATGCTGTGTCAAACGAGGCTTTAACTATTTTTTGATGATGAGCATGTATAGCTTTGGATTTTTCTCTCTATTCTTCCATTTTCAGAATTTGATCTTGTCTAAGTTGAAGGGAAGACGAATGATTTTCATCAATAAATTGCACTAAAGAAAATGATGGTATTGTTATATTTGTGGGTAGAACTGCTTCTTTCCCTTAAACTAACACAAATGGAGAAGTACCTATTGAGGCTTTCTAGGTGATTCTATATGCCCAAAGAGAAAATAATAGTGCTTTGTGACAATTTTTATGATTTTGTTCAATAGTTCATTTTATGATTCTGATAAGGCTTTTATTTGTAGATTCAGCCAATCCATTACCCTGTGGATAATAGTTAGCTAAGTATTTTAATTTAAAACCTTTTTTCGAAGAAAATTCTATCATGGCATTTCTAGAAAAGTAAGATGCATTGTCAAATATCAAAGCTAATGGGAGGCCAAACCTAGTGATTATGAACTGATCAATAAAATCTGTAATATTTTGTGTATTATCCACCTTTAATGGGATAGATTCTACTCATTTTGTGAAATAATCTGTTGCAGTTAGAATATACTTATGATGTGTAGAAGAGTTTGGAGTTATTTCACCTATGATATCTAACCCCCCATTGTTCGAATGGTTGTTGGATATTTACTGGTTGTAGTGGAAATGATGCCTTCCTTTCTCTTCCTGCTATAGTTTGACATACTTTTCATTTTCTCGCATATTCATGTGCATCTTTAAATAGATTTGACCAATAGTAACCGGCATGCAGTATTTTATGAGTTGTGGTGTTTCCTCCGAAATGACCTCCAGCTGGTCCATCATGTAATTCCTGCATTACCTTTTCAGCTTCAGTTTTCTCTAAACATCTCAATAGTACAAAATCATAATTTTTTCTAAATAAAAAATCATCTATGAGTTGATATTGATTTTATTTAAGCCTTAGAGCATGCTTTGTTGTGTAAATGAGATATAATGGAGCATATCCATTTTTCAAGAAAAAATTCAGATCAACATATTGTGACTGAGAATCATTTAGGCTTACCTCAGACAGTTTTACTTCATTTGATTGATCTTCTTCTATTGGTAAATGAGAGGCTCCAGTTAACATCCTGCAAAGACCTTGACCTTTAACAATTTTAGTAGGATGTATCTCTACATCATATTCTTGAAGTGCGGTAACCCAATTTGCTCTCTTCTCTCCTACCTCTCGTTGGATTAATAATTGCCTTACTGTTGATTAAGGTACTATTATTTTAGTATGTGTTTTTAGGATAAAAGGTCTAAAATGTTTCAAAGCTTTAAACACAACAAAAGCTTGTTTTTCCACAGCTGAATAATTTAACTCAACACCTTGAAGGTTAGAACTAAAAAACGAAGTCAGTGCTTCAATGTTTTGATCATTTAGCAGTGTCAAAACTGTTGTGTATGATGTATCTACAGAGAATGTATATAATACAAATGATTTAAGAAAATCGGGAGTTGTTAAATAAGGAGCTTCGATGATGGCTTTCTTAATCAATTCAAAATAATTTCTCTCATCTTTTCCCCATTTAAAAAGTGAATTTTCTTGATCATTGTTTGCAAGGGTAAGATGATTTGGGAAAAATCAGGAACAAATATTTTTACAAAATTATTTTTTCCTAAAAATGATTGCATCATTTTTTTTATTATGTGGTAGAGGAATGTTTTCGATTTCCTGAATCCTATCAGGGTCAATATGAATTCCTTTTTTGGAGACAATGAACCCTAATAATTTACCTTCTGATAAAGTGAAATAACATTATTTAGGATTCAAGGAAATGTCGAATTTTATACATCTTTCAAAAATATGTTTTAGGTGATTAACATGATTATTCTGATTCTTAGAGTAGACAGTAATGCCATCTAAATATATAACAATTGAGCTGTTGATTATTCCTCTGAAAGCTATATCTGCATGTTGAAATGTAGCACCAACATTACTCAGGCCAAATGGAATTTTTTGGTATGCGTATGTTCCCCACTTTGTTCTGAATGTTGTCTTTAATCTATCATCTGGATGTACCATAATCTAATTGTATCCTGAAAATATGTCGAGAAAAGACATCAATTCAGATCCTGCAACTGACTGCAATATCTGTTCCATGGTAGGCAAGGGAAAATTATCTTTTTGGCAAGCTTTATTCAAATTTCTTAAGTCTATGCAAATCCTAATGTCTCCATTCTTCTTTCTAACTGGGACCGTGTTTGACACCCATTTCGAATGTCTAAAAGGAAAAATAATTTTGTCTTTGAGAATTTTGTTTAATTCAGATTTAATTTGACTTTCTAAGTTTTTTTTTTAACAGGCTTTTCATCTGAGATCATAGGTATAGTATGTTGAATTATAGAAGTATCATATGTCTTGAGATTTGAATAATCCCATGCAAAGATATCTGTATATGTTTTCATCAACTTAATGAATGACATCCTTTCTTCAGGTTTAAAACCAAGACCTAAGTTAGTGTTTTGAGGTTTTTCTGGTGTACCAAGATTAGTCAATTCAAATTTTAAAGTAGAACTCTGGGTTTTTGAACTGGTAGTCTTCTTAAACCTATCTTTCAAATCATAGAGATCTTCCATTTTGACTACAAATTTTGGAATTGGATTAGCATTTTGTTTATCTTCAATATGTAAGGCATGTTCATGTTCATCTATGATTTGACCCTCGTAAGATCCGTCCGATGTAAGAAAGTCTACTATATCTGTATCATTATTAAATACTCTCCAATTTGTTACATTGTCAGGAATGGAAGGCCTAAAAATTAGCTCAATTGAAAATATGTCTGGGCTAAATTCTTCAGACATTATAAGCATAGATGCTACATTAGCAAGTAGATCAACACTTGCATTTTGTAATCTAGGAACTGTGGAGATATTGAATGCAGAAAAATGGGATGTAAGACTTTGAGCTAAAGCTTGATAATGTTTCAAATGTCTAGAAATACAATGAATTTTATTTCTGACTTGTCTAACAATTATCTCAGAATCTCCATATACCTGCAAATATTTAACGTTTAAACCAATATCTTTGTACAAACCTTGTATCAATGCTTCATATTCAACGATATTATTTGTGCATTGAAATTTGAGTCTGCAAGCTAGAATTGTTTTCTCTCCTTGTGGATTGATTAAAACGCAACTTGCTCCTGCACCATCTTCTGATTTTGAACCATCAAAGTATAAAGTCCAAAACAAGGATTGTTTTGAAATTTTATTGCTAAAATTAATACATTTAGAAGTGTCTGTTTGAGAAAAGTTTTCAATTTGAGAAATAGAAGTATTTATTGAAAAAGGTGAAATCTGGGCATTGAACAATCCTAGAAACGATTTAGCTGAGTAATTTCCAATAATATTATTAGTGAAAGCTACAGGTTCATTTGTTTCTTCAAGTTCAGTGACTGTATGTTTCATAAATGTTTTGCAATCGAATTTTATTTTATTTGGTTTACCATTGTATGGTAACCACATGTGTGACCAATCGATAGCAAAATATCGATGTCACTTCTTAGACCAATCCCTGCTTCAAATAAGACCATAAAATTAAGGGATATCTACAACCAAGATATCGATTACTTGCAGTACCTTTGGATTGGATGATAATATAATAGATACTGACAAAATTTCTCCAATGACCTCGACTCTTGTTCTATCTAATTGAACTATATGTACAACAGATTTTTGAGGAGTGACATTCAGTTTTGTGCACAGTGTTGTTGGCATGATGTTTGAAGAAGCTTCTGAATCAATAAGACAGTTATGAACATTTTTATTGAAAATGTCTTAAGTCAAAAGTAAAGGAGGAGTGTGAGAAATAGATCTATCACCAATTAAAACAAGATCATCGAGATTTACTTTGTTTGGAGATTGTTAGAGTCGGTCTGCTCATCCCTCTGTCAGAGATCAAAACCTCTTTTGTTGCATTTCATTTTAGGTGTCTCATTCACTTCAGTCATTTGCATTCCATTAGGAGCATCGATTGTCTGACAGAAGGGTATTTTCACTCATGTTTCTCATGTCCTGTACCTGCTGGCTCACGTTTGTTCATCAAAGTCCATCAAAATCATTTTACAATCAATGTTTGGCCTTTTGGTGGGAAAAGAGTCTTTTTAGGGTTTTCAGTCTCATTAGGTCTAGGGTTTCGCAAATTTAGTTTTCAAAGTGTCCAATAATGCCAGTAGGCACATGAGGGAGATTCAGAATAAGATTTCATTTCAAAAATTCCATCGTCATAATATTAGATCATGATTCTTCTTCAAAACTCTATTTTGAAGAAAAATCGTCAATTTTGTCTTTTGTAATAAATGCCATGTAAATTTTCAATTCTTCAGTTGTGAAATTCTTCAGGCACAGCCCTAGTCGCCTTTTCCAGATTACATGCCAGCTATCCCTGCAAAAAATAGTCAAAATTTTCATCATTCAGCTCAAAAAACTCAAAGGAAACAAGCAAAACTGAGTTTGTATTAAAAAGTGAAAAGTGTCAAAGCCAAACATTATAAAGTAGGTTATTTGAAATTAAAAATCAAATTCATTGGGCATATAAGATATTTTTGGTGTTTGAACAATCCATTGGTATGCCAAAGACATCATCAAGCTGAGTCAAATTATGGAGGAATGAAAACAGGGTTTTGAAAAACCAACTGTGGTAAGAATCAGCTGCGCGACGCGTTGGGAGAAGGTCGCAGAGCATAGAGCCGCCATTCACTGTGTATATTTGAATGTGTGTGGCACACAAGGAGGGCGCAGCGCACTGGGTTGTGTGCGTGGCGCACAAGGCCGACACACACAAAAAACTTTGCCACTGTTCCACAAAATCAAATCGGTTCAAACTCCCATGCTCCGAGTAAGTTTGTGATGACTTTGAATTGATATTAGCTTGAGTTTGGTTTTGGTTCAAGATTGGTTATAAGAATTTGAATGGTGAAAATATAAACCCTATCATTTTGTTAAAGCTGCTCTTTAGGGTTTTAAATTGGTGTTTTAAAAACAACATTGGTGTCATAATCATCCAACCCCATTCCCCACTTATGGTTCCTTTCCCATCACTGTAATCCTATCATCATTATCAATCCCTTATTCCCTCACATTCCCAAAATCACTTATTCCTAAAGTCCTATTATCCTTATCCCTAAACCCTACCATTACCTATCATTATCCCTCTCCCATATCATTTGCAAAAATTCCTAAATCCCAAATCCCAAAACAGTCAAGTGACTATCCTCACACTTCAATTTTCACTTGACAAAGCTCCACTATACCCACTGTCCATATTTACCACAGTCCTTTCCTATTTCGGCACACATTTGGAAATTGGAGGCAAATACATCAAATTCTTATTTTCACCTCATACAGATCAGCATACACTTGGCATAGACTTGTAACACCATGACGGACACTGAGTCATCATATGAACAAGACAGTGACTCTACCACTGAGTTACATGCACCGAGAAGGCCTCGTAAAGGTGGAAAAAGAGGAGAAGAACAAGCTCAGGCACATGAAGAACCACTATTGGGCGCGCACACATCTTTGCAAAACAAAGATTAAAATCCTGAAGCCAAGGCTAAGGAGGGCACTGAAGCATCGCAAAAGGCATGATAGGCTCCAAAGCATGGCCAAAGCTTCTTTGGATGAGCATAGCATTTGATCAAGGACCTTCAGCCCAAATTTCAAGGAATTTGGGAAAAAAATTTTCAATTTTGAATTTTTTGGTCACAAAATAGGTTTTTCTGCCCGATGCGTAGCGCCACTTGGCGCTCGCTTATAATTGGAAGCTCTTCAGGGGGAAAACTTTGCATTTCTAATTTTTTTATAAAAATTTATGCATGCTCATGGATTACCTAAGGATTTCATCAAGTTCTAGGTTGCCTAAAGGGTCAAAAACACCCTAAAAATGGCAATTCTGCCATTTTTTGCACACACAGGAAGCAGTGTTGGGAGATTGAAATTTTGGAGGGAAAAATGGCAACCAAATCCAAAAATTCCACTTGGGTTGGAAATTAGACAAGCGGAGCTTTCCAACGAGCTATCCTTCTCTCAATTTGGACTTCGGGAAGGGCCTACAAATCAGCTCCAAACTTGTGCTACGCATACAGATTCTAGGCGCGGCGCATAGAGAATTTTGGCTTATTTTTCACTCAGTAGCTCAGAATTTCGCCTAGTTTTGGCCAGTTTCACTTTTTCATATAATTTTTTATGTACCTTGATGTAATTTCATGTCCATGATGTAATTTTTGCACATTTTTACTCATTATAGAAGATTCATTCACCAAAAGGTGAAATGTAAGTGAATGGATCAGTTTCCTAGCATATAGAGGCAAGTTGTTTCATTGCCTATTTTCTAGTTCCTAGTTTAAATATGGTTGAAACAGCTCCTAGAATGATGAGATAGACCCCTAGAGGCATGGGGAGGAGTTAGGCTTGTCTATATCATGTATTTCTTCAGTCATTTTCAGGGTTTGACATTTGGGATTGCTTGGCACTTCATTGTACATTTCATCTCTACACTTTTGGCAAAGGAATAGACCAGGGTTTGCAGCACTTTTTGGGATCCATGTGGCTCTGTGTTTTGATGGTGTTTTTCTCTATGTACTTTTAAGTTCACTGATGTTTATGTGTATCATTTCCTCTCTCCTTTCTTCTTAGATTAAACAAATCAGTGTTAAAGGTGGAATTCATTGGGTTGCTCTTCTCTGCCTTTAGTTTTGTTTAATTTTTCATGTTTTCATCTGTTTGAGGAGGAATATTGAGACTCTCTTGACCTCTTCAGCTCCTCATCGGTCTGATCCATCCATTCACTCAATCTAAAGAATCAAAACAATTTCCTTCCTTGCCCCAATCAGAACTCTGCAATAACTAGGCCTAATCCTTGCACCCAAAACTGCCTTTCCCTTTGATCCAAAAAAAACCCCCAAAAACATAATAAAACTCCCTTACTTATATACCTAGCCTAAAATTAGCTTTTATTTCAGTCAGATCAAGCCCTATTGACTAATTTTTGCTGAGATTGACCCAGAGAGAGCCCTCTCCTGTTCTGGTAGGGCTAGCTACCAGACTAAGCGTGGTTTGATGTTACCCTGAATTATTCCTTCCTTCAGCCTGAGGTATATTTAGGCTATAACATAGAGGCGAACATACTGGGGAAGAAAATGGTTTTCTTGTTGGTGTTATTTGTTTTATAAGCTACAGACGGAGCCTGAAGTTATGCCAGGTAGCCTTCGAAACGCTCTTGCTTTGCATTAGCGAAAGTAGATAAACGTTGCTTCAGTCAATCTCCGGTCTAGCTTGTGAACGTGACACTTGACTTGTGAATTTCCCCAGTACATCATATCGTTGTGGAATTTTGGGTGATGAGTCTAGAATTCGATAGGTTGAACAAGTTGGTTTTGCCCCTTTGATTGTGAAATTAATCCAACACACTGGCTTCTAGAAGACATACTAGAGAAAATCCGAATCCCAATCCACCTCCAGTGTATGAGAATCCCAATCTGATTTCAAGAATCCATCGTCGAGAAAGTCCCGTGATTCCCATTTTCAAATCTCATTCATGTCCCACTGTGCTTGAATACCTTGAAGATCTAGAATTTTACAAGAAATTTGAGTTGTCGTTGTTTGAAACTAAGTCTGAAAGTGCGATTGGTTCTACTGTCATAAATCCCGAGTTTATCAAGTATCCTGAAATTGAACAGGCTAATAAATCCATTGACAGTTACATATTGAATATTAAAAACTCCATTGTGGCAACAAACATTCCTGAGTTTATAGAATATGCATCTGAAACTCTTGGACCAACAGCAGTTACTTCTGATTCACAAGTTCATACCCATCCTCCTTTCATTCCTACCATTCGCGTGCAACCATCTATTTCTGATAAAAAATCTTCAGTAGTATCGCCTCCATCCACACCACATACACCTCATACATCTACTGCTCCTACTCCACCTGTTTCTCCAAGATAGATTATAAATCCACCAAGAGAAATGGCTGCTCGATTCACACCCCTTGTCTTGCCTCCAAACTTGGATGCTATGCCCGCTGATTATCAAAGTAAAATCTCATTATTTGATGGCACTCCTTGTTATAGCATCATTTCTCACCTTCATATGATTCATGATTGCTTTTATGGCTTTGGGCACCCATTCCTACAGACTTGGACAAATTCACTTAAAAACAGTGTAAAAATCCCCATACACGATTATGCCCAGACTTTTCCGCGTGTATACGCGAGTCCACATGCACTTTCTGCGTATGCCATTAAAATCATGAACATGTATGGTTGTGTGAGTCCTTCTTAAGTAGCATGCCCCTAATCTGTGGAGGTTGTAACCCAACGAACCTCTAGGGTGAATTTCCCCGAAACACTCCTCAAATTTTTCCTGCTCAGCAGCATATTGACAGAATGACAGACTTCTTTGATCTTCATGAAATTGATGAAGAAAATGTGACCATGAGATTGTTTGTGCAAACTTTTGGAGGCGAAGTGAGAAAATGGTTTAGAGCTTTGCAGCCTAGAAGTATTGCTACATTGGCCGAGCTGCAGAGACAATTCTTGGATCAGTGGGAAGTAAAGAAAGATCCTATTCAGATCACTTCTGAATATACCAAGATCAAGCGCAACATAGGTGAGTCAGTCCAAGAATATTGTATCAGATTCAATGTGGTTTATAATGCAATTCCTGATGATTTAAGGCCATCTAGGAAGTCAGCTTTGTTAAAATTTCCAGATGGTTTTGATCCGGACATGGCCTATTCATTACGAGAAAGGGATCTGCCCACTTTGGAGGAGATGCAGAAAATTGCAGTGAGTGTTGAAGCTAATCTGAACGACAAGAGAGCTAGATTGAGAGCAGAAAATAAAGTCGAAATAAAGGAAGAAGCTTCTACTTCAGATCAAGTAATTCACAAGGTGGAAAATATGATTGAAATATTGACACTTGATAATCCTGAACCACATATTAGAAATCCAAATTTCCGTGGATAGCAGCAACCACAATTCCAAATCAAACAATGAGAGCAGCGAGCACAAGAACCACCGGCACAACAACAGGTAAAAAATCCTCTACAGCAGAATTTTGTTGGCCCTGAATCAGATGATGAAGATAATGTAATTGGATAATAAAATCACTTGTTTACCCCTGATGATATGCCAACCTTTATCACCGAGGATGATGAGTATGCAGAAAATTCAGCTGAACAAAAGGATGAGGATTTTATCTTGGCAAATGACACGGCTCTTGAAGAAGAGTCGGATGAGTATTAGAGAGGTTATATGAATGCTTTGTCCACCCAGCAGCGACAAATTTCACTTAGAAACAGAGATGTGCCTATCAACCCAATCCAAAAGAGAAAGGAAGTTTCCGCACCAAATAATGATGCACCCATTGCACAGAAGAAGGTAAAGGATGTAGCTGATCCTACTACTAGCAAGTCTCCATCAACAAATGAAAGATCTAATCATCCAATTTTATCGAAAGAGAAAGTTGAAAAGAAGGATGCTCCAGTCAAAGAGATAGAAAAAAATTCAGCTTTTAGCTTAGAAAGTGAGATTTATAAGTTAAAAGTTTCCATTCCTTTGACTGAGTTGATGAGAAATAGCAGCTACAAGGGTCAAGTATTTAAAATTTTGAATTTTGATCCAATGTCTGATATGGTGAATGTGGAAGATGATCAACCTGAGTTGATATTTGGACCAACATTGGATGGTGATTCTCCCGATAGCGATGTGCCTCCTTTTTATATCAGTCTCAGATTGCATGAGTTTGTGTTACATAATGCCTTGTTTGATTCTGGAGCTTCCCATAATCTCATGCCAAGGGCGATCATGGAGAAATTGGGATTGGACATCACTAGGAAATATCATGATCTTTATTCTTTTGATTCTAGTAGAGTAAGATGCATCGGGCTCATCAAAGATTTGGTGGTTAGTTTAGATCAGATTCCTACGAAGAACGTTTTGATGGATGTGGTTGTGGCGGACATACCTCCTAGATTTGGCATGCTTCTTTCCAGATCTTGGGGAGAGAAGTTGAAGGGAACTTTATAGCTTGATTTCTCCTATGCTACCATTCCTGTGTTCGGTCATATGAGAAGATTATATCGGGAGCAAAAAATGAAGTATATGATCACAAGAAAGGAGAAACTGGTAAATCATCCGATTAATTATGTACATACAGATTTAGAGTCTTTCGTTTTGTATTCTGATAGTTTCAATGATGTAGATAGTCAGTTAGTTGAAGCAAAGGATATTCCGGAGATCACAGAAAATTTCAGAGAAGTTTTGATGAAAGAAAGGCAAGAACTTGAGAGCTCTGCTGAGCAATCAGCTGCCCGACAACAACAGAAAGTTGATGGACAGCAAGCAGAAATAACAGAGAAAACACAATTTCAGCACTTGGAAGAAGATGAAGATGGTTTATGGACTATGGAGTTCGATGGTGCAGTCGGGAGTGACGGTGCTGGAATTGGTATTTGGGTACGTAGTCCTTTTTCCGATCCAAATAAGGTACTGAGTAATGTGAGGGTTTGTTCTTAAAAATTAGCTTTTAATTATTCGAATAATGAGGAAGAATATGAAGCTTTGATTTCTGGTCTGAAAATACTCAGAAAGTTGAATGCTAAGAGGATTTCGGTATATGGCGACTCCAAGTTGGTAATTAAACAAGTGAAGGGTGAATTCCAAGCTAAGCATCCTCGAATGCGGTCTTACCGAAACGTTGTTCTTGATATCTTGAAGTTGTTTTCAGACTATACTTTGACTTTTATCCCTCGTATTCAGAATGGTATTGCAGATGCTCTTGCTAAGGCAGCAAGTAATTTGAAGATCCCAATGAACTCAAGTAACAAGTTTGAAATCCATGTAAAACATCGTCCACTTGTTCCGGACAACCAAAGGCATTGAAAAGTATTCCAATATGATGATGAGATTGATGAATTTCTACAGAACAAAGGCAAATTCAAAGAGACTTCAATTGACATAGAACATGATGATGGTGAGGCTAATGTGCAAATAAATCAGATGAAAGTATTGCAGTTGAAAGATAATGTCATTCCTAAGGGTTTGATACCTTTATAAGAACGTTTTGATCAAGATGACGTAGCCAGAAAACCAACCTTGCGCCCAACCGAAAAGGGAGTTGAAAACGTGAACATTGGATCAGCTGAGAATCCAAAGATGGTGAAGTTTTCCAAAGCATTGCCACCGGAGGTAAAAGAAAAATATGTTAGTTTGTTGTCTTCTTTTGCTGATGTATTTGCTTGGGACTATTCAGATTTAAAGACGTATGATACAAATATAATTCAGCACACCATTCCTATCAAACCAAATCAAAATCCCTTCCAGTAGAAGTTGAGAAGGATAAATCCAAAGTTGCTGCCCTCGATTGAGAAAGAGGTGAATCGATTATATAAGGCTGGTATCATTGTTCCTATAAGATTTTCCGATTGGATTTCCAATTTGGTGCCCATTCGCAAGAAGACAGGTGAGATTCGTTTGTGCATTGATTTTAGGAATTTGAACAAGGTTTCTCTGAAAGAAAATTATCCATTGCCCAAAATGGACCACATATTGCAGCGAGTAGTTGGAGAATCTCGTATGTCACTACTCGATGGTTATTCTGGGTATAACCAAATTCTGGTCCATGAGGATGATAGAGACAAAACAATGTTCACCACTCTGTGGGGAACTTTCCATTACGCTAAAATGCCTTTCGGTTTGAAGAATTCTGGTGCGACATTTCAGCATGCAATGGACATGGCATTTGCGAATGAGAAAGATGTTTTCCTTGTTGTGTATCTTGATGATTTGACAGTCTTTTCCAATTCTGATGAAGAGCACCTTTACCATCTGAAAATTGTTTTTCAGCGATGCAGAAAGTACGGTGTGTCACTCAATCCGAAGAATAATTTTTTTGCCATGAATGAGGGCAAACTTCTTGGTCATATTATCTCAAAATATGGCATCTGTATTGACCCAGCACGAGTTGAAGCTATTCAGAAAATTGATCTTCCCCGGAATAATAAGGAGATTCAGTCTTTCAATGGTAAGATGAATTTTTTACGCCGCTTTGTGCCTAACCTTGCTGAACATTTAAGAGAAATTACAGACATGCTTAAGAAAGACAATGCAGTAAAGTGGAGTGAGGAGGCGGTAAAGTCTTTCAATCTAGTAAAGTTGGTTCTTTCTTCAACTCCTGTTTTGATCAGCTCGGATTACACTCAGGATTTTAGTTTGTTTTCATTTGCTTTGGAGCATACCATGGCGGAAGTATTAATGCAGAAAAGAGATGGGCATGAAAAACCGATTGCTTTTTTCAGCCGTACTATAAGAGATGCAGCCTTGAAATATAACATCATTGAAAAGAAATCTCTTGCTCTTGTGAAGGCGTTGAAATATTTTCGAGTATATATTCTACATTCTCGTATTATTTCTTATGTTCCTAATGCTACTGTAAAGGATGTTTTAGTGCAGACAGATCCGGAAGGAAGACGGGGCAGATGGATTGCAGCCTTGTTGGAGTATGATGTGGAGATCAATCCCACAAAGCTTATCAAAGGACAAGGGCTGGAAAAGCTAATGGCTGAATCAAATTTGCACGCCTTGGACATCAATCTTATTGCTACTATGTCCGAGGAGAATGAGGAAAGTTCATCAGTTCAGGTATCAGAAATCTTTGTGTTTTCTCCTTGGTATTCAGATATTGTATATGTGCTTCAAAATTTGTCACCACCGCCCGGAATGGCTAGAAACAAAAGTAGAACTCTGAAATTGAAGGCTGCTAAGTTTTGTGTTTTGAGCAATTCACTCTATTGGAAAGATCCCAGTGGTGTTTTGCTGAACTGTTTGGTGGAAGAAGAAGCAAAGCGGGTTATGGAGGATTTTCATAAGGGAGATTGTGGCGGTCACCTTTTTTGGAAGACAACGGCCAATAATATTTTGAGAGTGGGATACTATTGGCGGACACTTTTTTTTTATGTGTATAAGACTGTCAAAATTTGTCACGAATGTCAGATTTTTGAAGGAAGGCAGAAATTGCAGCCTTTTCCGCTTAAGCCCATTGATGTAAGTGCTCCTTTTCAGCAGTGGGGTTTGGATTTCATTGGTGAAATTCATCCCACTTCTTCAGGTCAGCATAGGTGGATCCTAATAGTGACAGATTATTTCACGAAATGGATTGAGGCAATTCCCACCAGGCAAGTTACCGATTTGGTAATAATTTCTTTCCTTGAGAATAACATTTTGTCTTGTTTTGGTTGCCCGAATAAGCTAATCACTGATAACGCATCAGCTTTCAAATCAAAAAGAATGATTGAGCTTTGTGACAAGTATCATATCATTTTGGGACACTCAACCGCTTATCATCCGCAAGGCAATGGATTGGCGAAGTCTTCCAACAAATATTTGGTCAACATCATTAAAAAGTTGCTGGAAATAAACAAGAAAAGTTGGCATAAGAAGTTAGTCAATGCACTTTGGGCAGATCGAGTGAGTCAGAAGAAATCCATTGGTATGTCCCCCTTTGAGTTGGTTTATGGAGTTGATACAGTGTTTCCTACCTCTCTCGTAGTTCCGGTGGTCAAACTTCTACAGGAAGCTGGCAGTGAAGATGATCATATGCAAAGAAGAATAAATCAAATGATCCATTTGCAGCAGACGAGGGAAGAAGTTTTTCAAAACACATTCAAGCTATAGGAGAGAATTAAGAAAATCTATGACAGAAAAGCAAAGGTGGACAAATTTCAATTGGAAGAAGTGGTGCTGAAATGGGATGCAAGAAACGAGGAAAAGGGTAAGCACAGTAAGTTAGAAAATCTCTGGAAAGGACCCTTTAAAATTGCTTCATATCGAGGTCAGAATGCTTTTCTTCTGAAGGAGATGAACGGGGAAGATTTCCCAGGAGGGCCGGCCAATGGTCGGCTACTCAAGCGGTATCATTTCTGAGATGTTTTTTTGCTATTTACATTGCCACTGTACATACCATTTATTTCAATTTCATTGCAAGTGTGTTCTGTGATATTTTCTTCAGTCTGGGGCCCGAAGTGAAGGCTATAATTCTGAAGATGGATTGCAGCTTTGGTTTGAGTTTTTCAAGTC
Organism: Pinus albicaulis; assembly: GCA_034641835.2. Taxonomy (NCBI): domain Eukaryota; kingdom Viridiplantae; phylum Streptophyta; class Pinopsida; order Pinales; family Pinaceae; genus Pinus; species Pinus albicaulis. The sequence continues at coordinate 1,549,832,664 of CM076579.1, read as the reverse complement.
AGTTTTTTCAGTCTTTTCAGTTTCAAAATTGAGTTAGTTTGAGTCAAATTTTCAGTCAATAAATGAGTCAAGAGTCTTGTGATGATTTTTCCAAAATTATGGATTCCATAGCCCAATCGACGAAGGCACTGCCTACTCTCCCAGAAATATGTAGTTCTTGGCACCTCCCAGGAGCTACCATCCCCATTGGAGCCAATGTTATAGTCGGTATGTTCATCCCTCCGTTAGAGATAAAAAACTCTTTTGTTGCATTTCATTTTAGGTGTCTCATTCACTTCAGTCATTTGCATTCCATTAGGAGCATCGATTGTCTGACGGAAGGGTATTTTCACTCATGTTTCTCATTTCCTGTACATGCTAGCTCACGTTTGTTCATCAAAGTCCATCAAAATCATTTTACAGTCAATGTTTGGTCTTTTGGTGGGCAAAGAGTCTTTTTAGGGTTTTCAGTCTCATTAGGTCTAGGGTTTCGCAAATTTAGTTTTCAAAGTGTCCAATAATTCCAGAAGGCACATGAGGGAGGTTCAGAATAAGATTTCATTTAAAAAATTCCATCGTCATAATATTGGATCATGATTCTTCTTCAAAACTCTGTTTTGAATAAAAATCGTCAATTTTGTCTTTTGTAATAAATTCCATGTAAATTTTCAATTCTTCAGTTGTGAAATTCTTCAGGCGCAGCCCTGGTCTCCTTTTCCAAATTCCATGCCAGCTATCCCTGCAAAAAATAGTCAAAAGTTTCATCATTCAGCTCAAAAAAACTCAAAGGAAACAAGAAAAACAGAGTTTGTATTAAAAAGTGAAAAGTGCCAAAGCCAAACATTAGAAAGTGGGTTATTTGAAATTAAAAATCAAATTCATTGGGCATATAAGATATTTGTGGTGTTTGAACAATCCATTGGTATGCCAAAGACATCATCAAGCCGAGTCAAATTATGGAGGAATGAAAACAGGGTTTTGAAAAACCAACTGTGGTAAGAATTAGCTGCGCGACGCGTTGGGAGAAGGCCGCAGTGCATAGAGCCGCCATTCACTGTTTATATTTGAACGTGCGCGGCGCACAAGGAGGGCGTAGCGCACTGGGTTGTATGTGCGGTGCATAGGGCCGACACACACAAAAAACTTTGCCACTGTTCCACAAAATCAAATCGGTTCAAACTCCCATGCTCCGAGTAAGTTTGTGATGACTTTGAATTTCTATTAGCTTGATTTTGGTGTGGGTTCAAGATTGGTTATAATAATATGAATGGTGAAAATATAAACCCTATCATTTTTTTAAAGCTTCTCTTTGGGGTTTTAAATTGGTGTTTTAAAAACAACTTTGGTGTCAAAATCATCCAACCCCATTCCCCACTTATGGTTCCTTTCCCATCACTGTAATCCTATCATCATTATCAATCCCTTATTCCCTCAAATTCCCATAATCACTCATTCCTAAAGTCCTATTATCCTTATCCCTAAACCCTACCATTCCCTATCATTATCCCTCTCCCATATCATTTGCAAAAATTCCTAAATCCCAAATCCCCAAACAGTCAAGTGACTGTCCTCACACTTCAATTTTCACTTGACAAAGCTCCACTATACCCACTGTCCATATTTACCATAGTCCTTTCCTATTTCGGCACACATTTGGCAATTGGAGGCAAATACACCAAATTCTTATTTTCACCTCATACAGATCAGCATACACTTAGCATAGACTTGTAACACCATGACGGACACTGAGTCATCATATGAACAAGATAGTGACTCTACCACTCAGTTACATGCACCTAGAAGGCCTAGTAAAGGTGGCAAACAAGGAGAATAACATGCTCAGGCACATGAAGAACCACTATTGGGCGCGCACGCATGTTTGCAAAGCAAAGATTAAAATCCTGAAGGCAAGGCTAAGGAGGGCACTGAACCATCGTAAAAGGCATGATAGGCTCCAAATCTTATCCAAAGCTTCTTTGGCTAAGAATAGCATTTGATCAGGGACCTTCATCCCAAATTTCAAGGAATTTGGGAAAATTTTTGTCAATTTTGAATTTTTTGGTCACAAAACAGGTTTTTCTGCCCGACGCGTAGCGCCACTTGGCGCGCGCTTATAATTGGCAACTCTTCAGGGGGGGAAATTTGCATTTATAAGTTTTTTTATCAAAATTTATGCATTCTCATGAATTACCTAAGGACTTCATCAAGTTCTGGGTTGCCTAAAGGGTCAAAAACACCCTAAAAATGGCCTTTCTGCCACTTTTTGCACACATAGGAAGCAGTGTTGGGAGATTGAACTTTTGGAGGGGAACATGGCAACCAAAATCAAAAATTTCACTTGGTTTGGAAATTATACAGGCAGGGCTTTCCAACGAACTATCCTGCGCTCAATTTGGACTTTGGGAAGGGCCTCACAATCAGCTCCAAACTTGTGCTACGCATACAGATTCCAGGCACGGCGCATAGAGAATTTTGGCTTATTTTTCACTCAGCAGCTCAGAATTTTGCCTAGTTTTGGCCAGTTTCACTTTTTCATGTAATTTTTGATGTAACTTGATGTAATTTCATGTCCATGATGTAATTTTGGCACATTTTTACTCATTCTAGAAGATTCATTCACCAAAAGGTGAAATGTAAGTGAATGGATCAGTTTCCTAGCATATAGAGGCAAGTTGTTTCATTTCCTATTTTCTAGTTCCTATTTTAGATATGGTTGAAACAACTCCTAGAATGATGAGCTTGACCCATAGAGGCATGGGGAGGAGTTATTCTTGTCTATATCATGTAGTTCTTCAGTCATTTTCAGTGTTGGACATTTGGGATTGCTTGGCACTTCATTGTACATTTCATCTCTCCACTTTTGGCAAAGGAATAGACCAGGGTTTGTAGCACTTTTTGGGATCCATGTGGCTCTGTGTTTTGATGGTGTTTTTCTCTATGTACTTTTAATTTCACTGATGTTTATGTGTATCATTTCCTCTCTCCTTTCTTCTTAGATTAAACAAATCAATGTTAAAGGTGGAATTCATTGGGTTGCTCTTCTCTACCTTTAGTTTTGTTTAATTTTTCATGTTTTCATCTGTTTGAGGAGGTCTCTTAAGACTCTCTTGCCCTCTTCAGCTCCTCACCAGTCTGATCCATCCATTCACTCAATATAAAGCATCAAAACAATTTCCTTCCTTGCCCCAATCAGAACTCTGCAATAACTAGGCCTGATCCCCGCACCCAAAACTGCCTTTCCCTTTCATCCAACAAAACCCCCCAAAAAAACAATAAAACTCATTTACTTATATACCTAGCCTAAAATTAGCTTTTATTTCAGTCATCTCAAGCCCCTTTGACTACTTTTTGCTGAGATTGACCCGGAGAGAGTCCTCTCCTGTTCTGGTAGGGCTACCTACCAGACTGAGCGTGGTTTGATGTTACCCTAAATTCTGCCTTCCTTCAGCCTGAGGTAGATTTAGGCTATAACAGAGATGACATAGGTTTTCCCATATCTTTAGAAGCTTGGGTTATAACTAGTGGTTGTATAGGATCTAGAGGGATTTCCTTGAGTTCTCTAAATAAATTTTTCTGTTGTTGTTTGAGTTTGGTCATTTCATGTAATGAAATGTTTGCTTTGGTATTTTTCATATCTTCAACTATATTGTATTCCAATGTATCTGAAACTATTAAATTTTTGGAAGTTCTAAGAGGATCAAGTGAAATATGATCTGTCTGAATAGTTTTAGATTTCTTAGCTATTGTTTTCTCCTTTGTGGGGAGAGATTTATGTTTTTGATTTGATATAGTTGAATCAGAAGAATATTTACTTCTTGTAGACACAAGCATAGCTTCTCTTTCTTCTCCTATAGGTAGAATGAAATCCCATAACCCCTTTAGTTCAAATTCTTCTTCAGGCTCTGGTTCTTGTTTAGATGGTGAGGGATCTTCAATATCTTGATTGGATTCAGCATTTGAAATCACATTTGGAGGCTGAGATGTTGAAGAGGGGTTGTTCTTAAATGGGCGATATGATTTCTTAGGCGTTGATGTTTCAAAAACCTGTTTCTTTATCTCAATCATGTCATTTGACATAGTTTTTAACACTTTTTGAAGAACTTCAAGATCGAATGGATCTTTTGAGACTTTCTTATTGAACTCTTGACTAACTGTCACTTTCTTTGATTTCCTATCTTCTATCTCTGATCATTTTTCCAACGCTAAGATTATTTTCTCTTCAACGAGAGATTATTTCATGTTTTCTAAAAGGGTAGCTTTCCCAGCTATATCTACAAAAATAACTATATTGGAAGGCAAAGAGGAAATATACCACTCTATTTGTACATCAACAGCAGGCTTGGAAGTGATTGGGATTTTTTTTAATAACTTTTTAAATCTGGAGTTGAAATCTTTGATCCATTAACTTGAATTTGTTTTTAGATTGGAAAGAGCATGGATTAAAGATGCAATAGTTCTATCATCTCCAAATTTTGCAAGAAAAACTTGTTCAAAAGTTTCCCAATCTGCAATATATCCTGCTGGAAGTGAAAAGTACCAGGATCTTGCAGATCCTTGTAAAGTATAAGGAAACAATCTTACTACAATATCTTCATGAGAAACTCTATTAAGATTCATGGCTAACACAAAATTATTGATATGTTCTTCAGCAGGAAGACCATCATATGGATTATATTTAGGTAGCCATTTTTCTATATGATCTGGAAGGGGATTTGGATTTGCGATCAATACAACACCAGGATTAGTCCAAGGCCAATTAGCCATAATTGGATTTAAATTTTGCGGAGATACAGAAGTAGATCTAGAAGTAGGGGGAATGAATGTAGAACTTACAACTGGAACAATACTACTTGTGATAGTACTATTTGTTTGAGTAGAAGAAATGGAAGAATAAGAGGATCTAGATTGAGTAAGAGGATGTGAGGAAGTAACTGAAGGGAAATATGATGTGACTTCAATCGTATCTGACTTAGATCTGGATATAGAAACTTTTTTGCAATATGATTCAATTGGAAACTCAAAAGGAGGAATTCCAAGTTTCTCACTTTTGGATCGGGTTAATATACCAGTTTCTTTAAATAGGGAAGTAACTCTTTCTTCAGAAGTTTTGGGATTAACAAGCTTTTCAGCAGAAATAGATATTCCTTCTAATTTCTGAATTAAAGACTAAACTTCGGGAGACTCGGGAGTAAATTCTGAAGCAGATGATTGTCGAGATATTTCAGGGGATGAGGGGAAGGTTTCTACAATTTCCAATTTCTGAGTTGGTGATTTAGAGTTTGATCGGGAAGATGTAGGATGCTTTTGGGGAGATCGAATCTTATGAGGGCTTCTAGTTTGAGGTATAGATTTCTATGCCATTCATAGTCAGGCCCTCCTTCTACTGCCAAAAATGTTGAGGCCTCAGAAATCTGTGGCAACAACAAGGGGGATAACCACACGATCCAGAACTTAAAGTAGTTCCTTTTCTGTTTGAGATAGTGGCTCCGACTGGGTGTAATGTGACCGGTTTCCCAAATTTTGGTTTTATATGATTGTAGGGTTTCCTTCAAATTATTTGCAAAAAGAATAAATAAAAACTAAAACAACTTTATTCTAATATGCAAAACTTTGAATTAAATCGGATCTAATCTAACCTGGGATAATGCTGATTTTACACGATCTAAAATGATATCTATTTAGTCTATGGTGATTTAGATCAATCACAGACTTAATAGAATTAATACTTTTGTAAGATAACCCTTTTGAAAAAATAGTTAATCAAAATAAGATGTAAAACATATTTCATATGTTCTGATGATCATATATAAAACAAATCAATTTCTATTCTTATATCGTACAATAGTGCTACTGATACTTCAATAAAAAATAATTGATTTCATACATAATTCATGAAAGCTAGATTTATCACTAATGTTTAAAATAGAGGTTAGAATACATGATAATAGTACCAGATGTGTGTTGTCCTGTTCATCTGATCAGCGATAATAGGCCACAATCAATCTTCTATCAATAAGTCATTCAGAGAATACAAAAGTGCATCAACAATGATCAACGAAAATGATATATAATGAAAATACCATGTTCCATTATTTTATCAAGACATCCACAAACTTACAGTAAAGCATTCTTTGTAAATTTTCTTAATAAAAATCCTAGACCTTTCATTAAATGCATGAGAAGGGTTTAAATACTACATTAATTACTTACAAAAATAGATTATACAAAATATCTTATGAGGTGGTTTCAAACAACCTTCCTCATTCCTAGTATCTATTTGCTAAAATTGAAATTATCAAAACAAACTAACTCATGATCATGCTCGATGATATATTATTACCAGCTCTGCTTTTCTATTCACAAATATCAGACATTGGTTGAACTTGTGAAGACTTCCCAAACTGTGTCTTCATCTGTCCAATAAATATAGCATCAAGTAAAAGTGGCTGCATTTTCTGTTGGAATCTATGGAACAATTCAATGTCATTATTTGACTATGGGGCTTAACTAGGAGTTTCCAGTATGCTTCCCAATCAGTCTTCTTCAGCTGTGCAATTGTTTCTTCTCGTATTTGACCTATATGTTTCCAACTTTGCTCTAATATTTTGAGATCAGGAATAGATTTGTGATTTCATTCTTTAATTAAACTGGAGGTATGCAACATGTGGTTGATCATTTTGATCATACTCTTTGATATGCCTGTTGCTCTGGCTATTGCCAATTCTGCCTGTTTTACTTGTGCATCTTAGCCAGTAAAGAGAATATCTTTATAAGTTTCTTTGATCTTTGGGAGATTTGACCTTCTCCCTTCCTCTGAATCTTGCCATTCAATATAGTCAAAAATTTTGGCATTGAGTTCATTAAACTCAATTCTCTGGTCAATGACTGTATTAGTCAATTATTCACTGATTTCCAAATGTGGAACTATGCCTAATATTTGTAAGATAAACAAATATTATTTTTTTGAGAGTAAGTCATTTAATGCCAATGCTTCTTTAATGAATTCCTCTATAGTAGGAATGCCTTCATAATTTGTAAGATTTTCTCTCAATTATTTAATCATTGTTTCTTTGCTGGATAAGTCATTTTCATGACTTATCTTAAGTATTTCCATATCTTGCTGAAATTTGAAGAGTTGTTTCTTGACCTTTTGACTCAGACTGTTCCTTTCTTCATCCAGTTGTTGTTGTAGCTGCATCATTTTATCATCCTTCTCCTGAACTAAAATGGATTCTTCAGCTGCCTTGTCCATTGTTGTAGTAGTATATGCTCCAGCAAATTGTGATAGCCAAGTTAAATTTTCAATTGGGTTTGACAGGGTGTCTTTCCATACAACTTCCATAACCTCATTACCTAGGTGTGTTTCAATCCTCCTTATTTTTCTCTACTTCCTGACTACATATTTATGAAGAGGGCTATAGAATACATCCAATGGAGGGATGTCAATTACCTTCAGAATAATTTCATCAGTAGGAAATGCAGGAATAACTTCTGTATCTTGGGAGGTTATCCCATGAATTTCAGTGATCTCTTTTGCTGAAACTATCTAACCATGGGGAGTCTAAAATTCTGTATTTTTCTATGAAGATGATACCTCTGGGGTAGTTATCAATGTATTTCTAACTGAAGTCCAGAATTTATCTAGTTCACTTTGATTATGTGAATATGATTCTTTTGTTCTGATTTCTTTTCTTGGTTCGGTCATATACCTAGTAATTAAGACATTTTTTGGAATACGTTTGAGTCTTTGTTCTCTATACTCATTGAATCTCTGTGATTCCTCTGGGTTTAGATTCAAATTGACAAAGTTTTGAACTTCTTTGAAAGTTCCAACAGACTCCAAAATGTCTTAAAATTTATCATATGTGCGTACAATAGGTTTTATTTTGACTGACAATAAATTTATTAGCAATTTTCTCTCGGTGAAATTGCCTTGATGGTAAAATAGGAAGCTTCAAAAGCTTAGTCTTCTAACATTATTTCGCCACATGATTGAAATTTCTGAGGGAGAATGAACCACACTGAATTGGGAAACTTGGCCATAAATATTTTTTGCTATCTTTCAGATTTTTAGTGAGTCCATTGCCAACAATTTGGTAAGCCACTTCTCTTGCCATTAGTTTATCTGAAACATAAATAGGAAGAACATGTGGAGGAGCAGAGCTTCCGAATAATATGATATATGGAAATGATTCTTCAATGAAACATCTTCCTGTTATCTAGAGATCTATAAAGGCTTCCCTAGTGAACCGAGGGCTTTCTCTATTAAACATTAACTGATGTAATTTGGTAATACAACCCCATAACACAACCTGTGGAAATTTGGTACATAATTGTGTTCCCATATCTCTTTATGACTCAAATGAATACGAGTAGGGTCCTCGGGAGTCCATTTCCAACCCATAATTGGAAAACTGGTAGAGAAATAGATGGCATCAAAAACATATGCGATAATGAAAAATTGGGGGACGGGTTTGGAAGAATAAGCTCTTGCCTAACGATATTCATTAATTTCTTTAGCTAGATTTTCGGAAAGAATGGTTTCCCAATTCATGATGTGAGAATTAAGGTAGGAATCAATTAGGGGAAGCCAATTTATAGAGAACTTAGTGTTCTCAGGGAGACCATATAATCTGCATAACATTGTTGTTGCGAAATTGTAGGGATTTGCAAGTGAACTGATAGGATACGTACCTGATTTCTCATGTTTAAACTTGTTATCCAGTTTCCTTCAACCTTGAATTTTTTTGAAGGGGTCTTCATTATTATTTGAAAATTTTTCAACAAACCTGTTGTCATAGATGTCTTGTTGGTCAGGTAGCTTGGACATGACTTTCAAATCTTCAGCTATGAAATAACCTAAGATATCATTCTTAATGGTTTTGAATTGTCTGTCTTTAATTATTGAATTCTCAAGCACCCACCTTATCATGTCGGGATGTGGTAAAAGGTTGGCCCTTGCTGCAATTCTATTAAGGAAGGAGCATCAAATATCTTTAAATTGTAAGTTTGAGGGCCTTGCATCAACATCAGTTTCTTTAACCTCCACTACTTAAGGTTCTTCATCTTCGAGGATAGTATATATAGCTTGCCACTTTGTAGCACCTCCATCTACAGTACAAACAATATCTGAGACTGTAGACGACATTTTTGTGTATTCCAATTCTGCAACAGTCTGTTTGCCGTGTTTTTGCATTACTTTGCATATGGACATATCTTGAAGAAAAATCCATATTAAAGATAGAGTAATGATAAAATGATGAAAGATATATTGAAATTACCAATTTTGAAAGAACTGATCCGGGAAGTAGCTATATCATTAATTAATCGCAACAAATAAATAATTGTTTGCATTCGGATGATAAAACACACTTAATCATTTTTGACATGATTTATTTCCTCATAAAAACCTTTATTAAACCTATCAAACCCGTCGCATCATGCCTTTTGAACCTGTTTTTATGAAGCGAAATGATTTTTGTTTATGCGATATGTTATTTCACGATATCGCGAAATTGCAAAATTGCAATATCAGAATATCGCTACATTAGAACCTTGTTAATTACTTCTTTAAGTTTTTAAATGAAAATATCTGACGTATGATTTATGATTTCATTTGCTAATTTCAAATTGCTAATCGCAAAATTAGGTATTTTCTATTTTTTGCTTAACTTTCAATGGGAAAAGATTATGTGGGATGGGATTTGCGATGGGGTGATCACAAGGATATTTTATTAATTTCTTTTTTGGTTTTTTTTTTTCAATTTTATATAAAAAACACAATGTTTTTGGAGTTTGATTTTTTATTTGAAATGAAAAATACATTTTAAGAAGGGTCCCTATTTCTATTATCAAAAGTTTAAACTATTTTGAAAATGAAAATGGGGGGGTTGTTGCATAACACAATAGATGGATATCCTCCAAGAGGGCGCTCCTTCCCTCATCAATGGGTTATCCACAAATTTAAGGACCCAAAAGCTGTCCAAAGTGGCACGGAATGCATGATCCTCTCAGATCTTAGAATGTAATGTATCCCGGTCTCTCTCTCTCTCTCTAGTTGATCCTCAACTCTACCATACCTGCACAAAAACATCATGTTTTTCAGCGTACAAAAAGGAAAGAGTGTCTCATAACCATAAATCCCATCTCTTAGCCAAAAAATAGTATTAAAACCCCTCTCTCTTACAGGTCGCACTTTTCAGGCCATTTCTAGGATAGTTCGTAGTTTTCTGCCTAATACCTGCTACCCAGTTTGCAAAAAAGACCCCAGAAAGTGCGACTCGACCATGAAGAGGAGAAGCGGTTTCTTCCTGAGCTCTGGGTGCCTCATCTAAACTTTAATCCACTGAATTGAAAGACTGTGGTTAGGCCTCTTACATGCAATTGATGGATATCGATTCCAACAGTAGGTTTGTCCACTACGATCGCCGCAAGATTTAGGGCCTTTTTGCCTCTCCACATTCACCACAGCTACACTTGAAAATGAATCAAATTGGAGGGAAAATGCCTTATTAAAAGAAAACCCCCAAATTTTTCTTCCGCCAACTACGACCAAACCATAGCTCGGTTTGACAAACCGTCAACACCATTGGAAATCTCTCACCGAACTCTCAAATGGGTATCCTTTCATTTTTTGTGATTTGATACTTCACTTGAAAGCCTTTTTTCCAAGAAGGGTCACTTCACTACTTCTCAAAATATAATTTCTTCACTTGCGACACTTGTACTTGGGGCACCACTTTTCCTTCATACTTTTCGATGCTCATGTCTATTTTCGTCGTGAGTAACCATATTGTACTCACATTTTTATGGTCCCCACCAGGCCTGTTCTATGTAGAAACATCGTCGAGTCACCCTTGTTTTGTGCATATGAGTTGAGTCATCATCGCATCCATGGAGTTTGTCTTGAGTCCCTTTTATATCCCGCCATAGTCTTCCATACTTCATTTCTTTGTACCTCACTCAAGTCGCACATTTTTTCCCCCAGTCATACTATCCCCTACCCCTTTTGAAGTTGATTCAGTAGTTTCCAGGTCATTCATACCCTTTATGCTCTAATAAGGGAAGTCGTCAGCCCGCTACTCACTCCCCCCCATTCCACCATCATCCCTGGTTTTAGTCTATTATTCGCTCTATTATTTTCCCTTGTGCCTTAGTTGAGTATTCCTTATTGCCTCACCTATGTTGGACCTCCTTCTCTTGACATCATCTTATTCATTCCAGAAGACAGGTCTAGAGGGCGATGTATGTTGGTTCCAGCTTCCACTCTTTTTCGGTGCCTCTGATCAGGAAAAGGGACCCTCTACTGCCCTTTTACTTGATTGTTTTTGAGTTCCATCTCCTTATGGCATGATTGAGATCCGTATACTTGATGCTTCAGTGATGCAACATATTGTACCAGTGATTCTCGAGTGTGTGTGATATGTTTCAAACCTCATGAGGGGGTGGCCCTTAAAGTAGCCCCCCACATGCCTGGATGACCTCTCTACTATAGCCTTTGATGCAGCTCCATAGATTTGATGGTTATGGCCTCAACCACTTGCAACTCCTTGTTAGTTTGCATGTATCATTCAGATATTCAGAGCCCTTTCATGTTTTACAGGGCCTCTTTCGTTGTACTTATATCTCATGTACTGAGGTATTATTATATAAGTCTTGGTTGTTGTCCCAGGCACAGTATGTATATGGGATCCATTATTATGTTTTTTTAATCTTTCCCATGTTTATGCCATCATGTACTATATAGTTTAGTCCCACGTTTTCTGGACACACCATTATTATTTGTAATTTTTTCTCTCGGTGGGCATAGGTATGCCTCCCCCGCCTCATTAAAATAATGTACTCACTCATAAAACAGACTTGTCACACCTGTGAGTCTCACTTCCTCAGGGTTTTGTCCTTTCACGCTTCAGTCTACCTTATATTTCTCTCTCTCTGACTCCCCTTCAATGTCTAGTGATTATGTTCCTACAACGTACTTTAGTCATACGATTAGCTCCTGACAGTCGCATGTTGGGGGGCATTCTATTACACCAATTTTTGGTCATCTAACCTATTACTATTAGATGGACTAAAGTACACCATTTAATACCAATTTTACCATAGTAACATTGCTCTCACTATGAAAAATAATTTAATAACCCATAGTTTATTAAGTTATTTATGGTCTAAACAAGAAACCCCATGAGGAATGATTAAATAAATCCTTATTTGTTTGAATTTACTCTAGGGATAATTAATTAAACCATTGTTTAATTAATATTCCTGGTCATATTTAACCCAAAATGAGAAAATTAATTAGATAAATCATTATTTATCTTATTATATTCTAGGAATAATGATTTAAATCATTATTTAATAATATTCCTTGTTATTTAATAATATTTGACTAAATCATTTACAAATAATTGAATAAATCATTATTTATTTAATTATTATTTAACCATATTCTTAAAATAATAAATAAATCATTTATTTATTTATTATTTCTAAATAAAGGGATTTGACCAAATTCAAATTCCTTTTCCCTCCAACAAAAATAATAAAATATTCCATAAAAGTTGGACCTAGATTTGGTTAATAATATTTAATTATGCACCAATATCTAGACTAACTCAATATTTTGTTATAAATAGAATGGTTTTTCCATTCATTCTCTACCATTTTTTGCCTAGAGATCACTCTTTGATCTATACTTTTGGTCTCACTTTGATCCTCTAATCATCGTCATATTTTTCTACTTTTTGCTTGTGAGCTCCCTTTGAGTTCCATTTTTTTTCTAGGTTTTCTGCACCATCAAGAGAGAGAGATCTTAGATCTGAAGCATTGAGGACAACAAGAACCCATCCCATTTAGGGGTACTGATAACATATTTCTATGTTCCTTTCCCAGGTGTCATAATACACAAACATTCTTTAAAAAACCTTGTCTTGTTCATTGGATGCATGGAGCAACTCTTGCTTATTAATTGTTGCTTAACATATTTAGCTGCATAGATCTGGATTTTTGTATCATTTATTCTGATCACTAATTGCATATCTAAGGAAATTGATAGCCATATTTGATGTTAGGGTTTTTTTTTTATGCACAACTAAAGTGATCTTTTTTCATACGCTTGCGATTAGAATTCACACTAACAATTTCTAGAGGTTTTTCTTAACAAAGATGAGGCTTTTGGTCTTCCATGGTAGAGAATTGAGTATCATCCTATAACTAAGATCATTGAAGTGAAGTAGTAGAAATTGATGTGTGATAGAGTATTGTATTCGAAGGCAAAGCACAAGAAAATCTATCATAGTTTGTGATGTTGGGTTTTAGTGAAGGACAAAATTTATATCATTTCTAGTTTATATTTTTTTTTATCTTCTATGTGAGAGGATTATAATGAATTTTTGCAGTAGTTTGACCCAGTTTATATTCCATGTAATTAGTATATCTATGGATGAGTAAGATTTTTAGGTTGATTTAGAATGTTGTTGAGGTGACGAAAGTTTGTATGCAAGGGTTTATTGAGTGCGATGATGAATTAATTTGAGGGAAGTTTTTTTGTTGTGTTTCATATTTATTTTAATTGTGCAAGAATAGAGGATTTCATGAGTCTAGTGTGAAAATGGGATGAAATGTGGCCCATGGTTGTTTTTTAATTCAAGTGGATCCTAGTATGAAATATTGTTAAACAGGGTCCAAAAGAGCTTGAAGGTTGGGGCCTTTAGTGCAAAAATTAGTGGCTTGCATCAAGGTGTATCAACATCCTTCAAGTGTGGCCTAAGAACATGGGAGTAGTGGCTTCCATCATAGGTGGTTGGATAAACTATTGGGTGTTGGGGCATCCAACAGATGGTGGATTGAAAATTCATGGGAGTAGTAGCTTCCATCATATGGTGATATGTAGAGTTCAGGAACTAGTGGGTTCCAATAGGTATTGTCTCAGAGCGAGAGTTGCTCGCATGATTAGAGAGTTATGGATTTCACACTGGTTGTGAACAGTGCATATGAAAATGAATACTTTTATTAATGAAAAGAAGATGAAGTATAGGATAAGTAGGTGGTGGTTTTCTCCTTTTGGGTTTCCACCTTACATATGATGTTCCTATGTGCATTGTTGATTTATATGTCTTATGTTTTATGTGTTGATTCTATCATGGTTACTTTTGCATGCTACTTATATGTTTAGATCTGCTATTATATTGTGTTTTTAATAAATTGAAAGATCCATTAATTCTAAATAAGGGAATAATTGGTAAAATATTGATCCATATGTACAATATTGATTCATTCCCCTCTCTCAGTCTTTTCAAGCTTCCAACAATTGCTATTAGAGTGGGGATTTCAGGTGAAAATTAACCAATAGAAAACAAATATGGGTAAAAAACTTGATTTTTTGTTTCAAAATGGGTCGTCATGGAGTTTGTCGGCTCAATACTACAAACTACAATATATGGATAGAAAAAGTTGAATGAGAAATTTAGAATTATGGATGTGATGTTTGGAAGTTATTTTGTGAATGATATGGTATGGATCTTCCCCCACTGAAGGTTATGCAACAACATGCATAGGAAACGTTCTTTATCTATGAAAATATTTATAATGCAGATTTGGAGAAGATAATAGATCTGAAATCTACAAATGATATATGGGGTAGATTGTAGGTGTTGTATGGAGGCAACAATAATAGTATAAATGAAGAGTAAGAGAAGAAGTCTAGAAAGAAAAATAAGAATAAGGGATATCATAAGATAGAAACTCAGCTCGAGAAGGATAGTTCCCCTAGTGCGAGTGGCACAGATGACAAAACAAAAAATGAAGCCTCAACAAAACCTAGTGTGCTCCAACACAATATAACTAAGGATATGTATAAATATGAATTGTTTTCACTGGTTATGATTTACACATACATTATTTTAGCTTTGATAAGTCAAACATTCAATTTGATGGATGTGATAAATTGACATTGGTTCAAGCTGAATATGACTTAGCTATGGATTTAACTAATGACCCCTAGTATTGCATCAAGGATGTTACAACTCACAAGACCCTCAACTTTAATTATCAACCTGAGGTTCCTAAAAACTTAGAGGTGAAAATTTTATATGCATAGTAGGTAAAGTTCTACTCATGTCACCCTCAACCATCAGATCATATCAAGGCATGCAAAGGCCACTCCTTCAACTAACTACAAATATAATTCTATGAAAATAAAAAAACATTCCCTAATTTCAAGGAAATTAACGTTATCCTAATTGCATAAATGAAAGCACCATTCATTAGATGTAGAGGCTAACTGTAGTTGCAGGAAGGGAAAATAATACACTAGTTTAAGAAATGAACCATGATGCTCTACTTGTAAAGCCATCAAATCAATATTCTACTTGTAGAATTCAAATCATTAATCTAATGGAAAATTGCTTTGAAAGAATAAATTTTGTCTACAACACATAATTAGGAAATCCAAAAAACCTAAGTCTAATATATTTGCATTGAAGAGTCTCCCTCCATATAATTGAGAGTAATATGGATTTAGCTTTAGCAATAAGATCTTTACTCACTGCATAAGAGAATACTCATTGTGATTCAAATGCCAAAATCTACTTCCTAACTCTATTTGTTGTTTTGTGCTTGCAGTGGAGGAAGGATGGGTCTAGAGGAATCCTTGGGTCTCCCCAATCATGGATTCAAAGCCTAAGGGTCTTTATACAATTTCAAAATGCAAAAATAAAGATGCTTTGGAAAATCTAGTTGACTTTGGGAAGTGCTACATGACTACTACATGATAACTTGTTTTTCTACATGATTTCCTTCTTTTGCTACAGAATTGGGTCCGAGAGCTTTATGAGGGTAAGGAAGGTGTCTTTAAGGTGGATGAAGATGGATGAGGGTGGATGAAGGATAAGTGATGCATTTTTCCAAGCTTAACACCCCTCAGAGGCCCATATTGCATAAAAATTCATGCCCATAGTGTCCTTCATTGGCCCTGAAAACATGTTCTTGGTTGCAGAACTTGAGAGTGGTATGATATGTCTAGGAGGAGGATGGTAATGAAAAATTTGATGTGGATGAGTGTGCCAACCCCTATAGGTCACTTGGATCCCCTATAGACTAATAATTAGGAACATCCATTTAATGATCAACATTGAAGCAAAATAAATCAAAGTGGAAAGGATGAGTTGAATTTGTTGGAAATACCGAGCAGGGGGGGGGGGTTGAATCAATATTTATTAGAAATTTGAACATTTTAGCCCTTTTCATAGAATTATTTATTCTTTAGTTAATATCAATATTCTTCTTCAACAACTATAAACAATAATCAACAATGACAACACCATCCAACAATCTCCCCCTTTGTCATTGATGGCAACACACGTACTCTTTATCAGAGTACAACTCTCCTTGACTTCATGATTCACCTCCTTCTCAAGATTTCAATATCCTTCTCAGGTTTTCTCTCCCCCTTTTACATCAATGGAAAAGGGTTACTCCCCCTAAGAATTTTCTTGCTTCACGTGGACTTGTTATCTGCTTGTGATCTCCCTGATGAGAAGCCTTCTTGTAATAGTATTTCAACGGCGATCCTTGTGGACCTGTAACCTGAATGTTCTCCCCTTGACAAGAAACATTCCTCTAGAAATATCTTAAGACATGTAAGCCTTTAACTGTCCTTCTCTCCCTGAACTTTTTATGGATTTGACAGATTTTTCCTAAAGCTGCCATTTTGTCCATCCTGTTTGTATGTTAATGCAGTAGACTTGTGCCACATAATGTTGTATAAACTCCCCCTCTTCAAAATTCAAATATTAGACGAGACGAATTGTTCCAAATAGTGTGTCGTTTAATGAACCATATTGAATTGAGTCATTATCTGAAGAAACTATTGATTCCTCATTACCTGTTATGAACCCTAAGAGCATAATTGTTGAGACATTCTTGTCTTTCTACACTTATTGCTAATCCTTTACTTGTTCTTCCTATATTTGTAGTTGTCTCTTCTTCTGAACCTTCTTATTCTCATCATTAATATTCATGATTGATTCCACTTTGTTCCTATAGTGATGAGCTATGTGTGCATTATTATGAAATTTGTAACATTCCTTATCAGGATTGTACCTACATTCTTGAGCTATGTGTCCATAGTTGTGACCCTTGAAGCATTCAATTTTGTCCATAGTTGATTCCATTTGATATCTGCAATCATGAGGTTTATGGCCATATTTATGGAATTTGAAACATTCAATATTCGGCCCATATGGCATATATTCTCTGCTAACAAAATAATCATGGAACCTATCTCGTGATGGTACAAAATTGCTTCTAGGATTTTGCAGATAGTGATTGTACCTGTCAAAAAATTCACAATCCATAGGCATATGTCCATAGTTAGCATATAAAAATAAATAACCATTAAATAAATGTGCATACCTGAATGATTCATTTGAATTTTATGGTACTTGATAATTATACTTATCAACAACTTTACAATCCCTAAGCATATGTCCATAGTTAGCACATGAAAAACAATAACCATTAAATAAATGAACATACCTCGAAGATTTATCATTCTTCTTTGGAGGTTGCGTTGTAGTTTTTTCTTGTCCATTTTTCTTGAGTGCTTTGGTCTTGGTTTTTGGAATTGCAACATTATTATTTGGATTTTCATTCTGATCAACTTCCTTCTTATGATTATTTTTATGAAGATGTGGAGCCTGTACCTTCATCAACTAAAGCTTTACCAGCTTTACTTGCCTTCATTTTTTCTTCTTCATCTGTCTTATATTGTAAGTGTTATTTTTGAGATCCCTTGAGTTTGTTGATCTCATCAAGTGTTGCATCAATTTCTTCCTACTTTTGAGAAATATCTTCTTGAGACCATATCTTTAAGGTCTCCCTTTTTTTTCTGCTTCCTCAACCTGTAGCTTGAGAAGAGTGATCTTCTCTACTTTTCCGTTGAGAACCTGTATCAATTCCTTCTTCTTCTCGAACTCAATCCCGAGCTTGATTAGCTCATCTAAAGAGGTTTTCAATTCCTTTTTCTTCTGGTCAACTTCGGATATGTATCTTTGATCATATTCCTTTCTTTCAATTTCTTCTTCCTACAACTATTGTTTGATCCTACTAATCTCTGCAAAGGTCGTGTCAGGTTCTTGTTGCTTTTGTTTGAATTCTCTCTTGAATTATTTTTTCTCTGTATTCTTGACTTATTCCAATTAAGATCCCATAATGCTAATCATCTTCTTAGAATATTCATTTTCCTTGATGAGTTCTTTTGCTTCCGTAAATTATGCTTCCAAAATTCTTGTCCTTTCCTTTTGACTTTTGAGTCCCTTTATTACTTTGATCACTTCATTTTGAAACTCTGCATGAGTCATTTCTTCAATTTATTCATCATGATAAGAAGAATCTGAATGTTCAATAACATATTGACCTGATTTCTTTGTTGAGTAGAGATTATGAAGCTCTTCCGAGAGAGCTTTCAACTATTGAAAATTGACCAGCTATGTTTTTCACGAAATTTGGAAAAACATTCAAAATTAGATTCATGGTCTCTGAATTGTAACTTTTAGCTTCATCAGTAGATGTGTCACCAGAAAAAACTGATTCCCATACTTTACGTGCCTGAAAATGTACTTCCATCATGGATTCCCACTTCTAGTATTTATCTGCATCAAAATCAGGGATTGGTACATAATACTCACTTTCTTCATATTTTGTTGCACTTATACCTTCCTTTAAAATACTTTCAACTCGCTTCTTTGGATTTCCCATCTCTATGCTCTGAAAAATTCCTTCTAGCAATTAAGATGTTAATAAAGGAACCAATATCTGATACCAATTGTTGGAAATACTGAGAGGGGGGGTGAATCATTACTTCTTAGCAATTAACACTTTTTAATCCTTTTCAGATAATTATTTATTATTCATTTACTATCAGTATTCTTCTTAAAAAATTATAAATAATAATCAACAGTAATCAACACCATACAATAATGCATAAAGATAAAGTAGTAGACACATAGATTTTTAGGTGGAAAACCCCCTCTGGGTCAAAACCTTCGAATGATTCTCTAGTAATTATATTCTTCTCCCTTTAAAAGAAATATAAGTTACATCAAGATTTAAGCTACAACTAAGGGATGTGTCAACCCCCTAATTCACATGCCACAACTTGTAGGATGCTACTAAACCCTAATATCCTACCGCAACTAGAAGGATGCCACAACGCCCTATAGATCAGGTCACAACCTCATGAGTGCCCCAACACTCTATTTACCAGCTATTGTTGGAAAGAATGCTTCTCCACCCAGTGTGTTTATCATACACAACTGAATGGATGCCACAACACCTTTTACAAGCCACAACTTTCCCTAGTACCAACCTACCGCCCTGAAGTGTTCTCAAGTCACAACCTGAAGGTGACTCCAATCACCTAGAAGAGTCGGTAGATCATGTTTATAAATTTTCACACTGGACCCTCTGTACTCTTAATCAATGTATAATAGTTGTAAGGAATATGTAGAATAAATATTGAATCCTGGTAACCAATTATCACTATTCCCAAAAACTAATCACTGCAAAAATTCACACTTCAAGCTATCACTATATCACTATCACTGCACACGGTATATCACTATCACGGAAAATCACTGCACATCGTATATCACTGTCATGGAAAATCACTGTATAATTGTTGGCTACCACAAAATGTCACTTCAAAAATGAATAGTCATTAAAAAAATTTCATGACAGTGCTCATGAATGAATAGTCAACAATTTTGTATCGTGTTCATCATCATATCAGGTTGTACACAATGCAACAACTATCTGCCATTGCTATCAACTGATGGCAAAACCCAAAGTGTCTCAGGTCATCCCAATGCCATGTAATCAATGCTCTCAACTTTTTCCCCCAGAGAGCTACCATCATATATGTAATCACATTGTTTGACTGGTCAAAACCTACAATCCATCCTTCTCCAATAGGTTGTATAAGTGGAGGATATTCCCTTCACTAATTGCTAGCTTGCAAGGTCACAAACAAGTTATCCTAGGTTATCATAGACATTGTCAACTCAAGATTCTACTAGTCAAAGTAAATATATCAATGTAAAGTCTAGCTAAAGTCAAAAGGTCAACATATGTGGTATGACTATTTTATCTTCTCATACTAAGTCAAACTTAGGGGAAAATGTCATTATACGGATAATGACATAGTGTGTCAAAGTCATTCTTAAGATGTCAAACTCAAGGTGCGTATTGTCTTCATCCATCAAGTTAAGTTAAAATAATGTCACAAGTGTCAATTATTTTCAAGTATGTCAAGGTCAACCATATTTTAAATTCAAATTATATACATCATACCAATTTCATTCCATATTATGATATTTTATATCATTTTCAAGTCAAGAATTTTAGTCACCAAGGGTCTTTCCTTATCAAAGAAACAGTTCTATATAGAATATGTCATATGTCCCACCAATATTAATTCAACAGAATTATACATCACTGTCATATAATTTCATAAGCCAAATCACCATTGTCAAGTTCATTTTGAAACTCAAAATCAAAGTGTCATCATACTTGTTATGTCTAGGTATGAGTGTCAAGTTAAGATCAAATTATCACTATTATGTTAAGTGACATCACTACACATAATATTTAGTCATAGGTATTTGACATGTCATACATTATTGTGTCAAAACATTGTCATATTCCAACTACTCTAGTATTTAGATCATTGTAAGACACAATCAATATTAATATCACTACCTCACTATCACAAGGATACACAGGTTCAAAAATATTTAGATCATACTCAATGTATTTTCTATAATTCAATCATAATAGAACTAAATTATACATTGCTTCACTAATTTCATATAGGTCACTAGTTCGGGCACCAAATTTTATTGCAATGTCCCTCAAACAGTCACTAAATCAACCCTTAAATTCTGTCACATGCCCTTGAAATGAACTAGACACAACACCTAGCAATAATGGAGAAATAACATACCTTTTTGTTTCCTTATAGGAGCTCGATTTTGAATCTTGTGTATCTATGTAATTTTAGATATCCAAGGTCTGAAAATCGTCTTGTGGTATCCTTATGAGTCCTCTTTCAACCCCCATAGGTAAGATCAAGATTGAATTCTTCAAGAAAGCGTTATTCCCAATCTCCCACAATGTCCTGATTATATACTGGTTCAGTAGAATGAACTTGTATGAAGCACCACGTGTCACTGTATTGACCTTTGGCCCTGAAAATATACCCAACAAACTATAGTTTGTCCTATTTCTGTCACTTTTTATTAAATTTTAATCCAATGCTCAGAGAGAAAGTTATGATGATTTTCCCAAGGTCATCTGTTTGATATGGAATTTGGGAGCCTGCAAAAACCCTGAATTCCTCATATTATATCTCCAAAAATATAGAAAACCAGTATCTGACATTCAGTCACAAGTTTCATAAGGATTTCTTCTCAAATGGGTGTTTTTTCAGCTTCTGAAGGTTTGTAAAAACTAAGTTAGAGCGAAAATTCCACGATGGATTTTTTTGGAGCATATATGAGCTTTCTTTTTATAGAGTTTAGAGGGGCTTCAATAGTGAACGTTGAAGGAGAGATTTACAATTTTAACACATTATTAATTGTTAATTATAATTAACATATGTTGTGTATTTTTTTTCTTATGCCCTAAGGAATATTCACTACCTAAATAGATTAAGCTTTTTAGAAAGATGTAGGACTTATATGGGTGCATAGTGGCTTGAAGCCCTTCATTAGGATAGTATCTCCACAAATTATGGAAAGAAACCATTAATATTAGTTTTAGGCACCTACAACTAATGGAAATGTGCCAAGTCACCTTCTTTTGGGGTTTTAGCCCATCAACTGGTGTTTTTACCTTCAATTTGACTTCTCTCTCTAACCAGGAGGAACCACTTGGCATACCACATACCACCAAAATAAAGTTTCGAGAAGAATCCAATGACATGGATATACAAGATAAAATAAATGATTTAAACCTTCAAAAACCGTAGAAATTTTTTGGGTACATTCGTAGTCTAAAGAACACAAACCCAAGGACTTGGGTTTTCATGTATCCGATAGTGTAGTTTCTATCTAGATGTAATCTGATAATTATTGAGAAGCGTTCATTATCCATTCGACATCAATGACTGGTGTTTTTGGTCAAATTCAAACCTAGTCAAATCCAAGGGTTGAAATCAATGAAAACACCATCAAACATAATTTTATTTCATCAAGGTTTACTCTATCCTACAACATGCATCTAATCCATTTTCCAAGTCATGATATTAACTTCTAAGGTGAAAAACCAAGCATGAAAAATAATTTTAATCTAAAGCCTAGAAATTTCCAAAGAAACATAAACACATATTTTTGGCTTGATGTTGTAGATAACCATACTTCCCACAAGAGAGGTGTTGATCATACCTGCAACTAAAAGTTTTGCAATCTAATTCCTACTTAAACAAGAAATACAACAAATTGAACAAGAACAAGAGAAAAATACATGAAAGGGACTAAATAGTCTATGTTGGGCCCTAACCCAAGGGTTTCAACCCTCCTAAGATAACTCATATCTACATTTTGAGGCCCAAAAAATCGGTGCAATAACATTGAGGAAAACCATCTGGTCAGGGACATAAAAACCATCCCTTTTCCGTTTGGAATGGTCGTCCAACAAGATTTATGGGACTAGTTTCCCAATTTGATATAGTTGGGATGAATGGATTATTTTATCACTAAATGGAACTTGATAGATGGAAATATAGGCAAGCTTGCAGTAAAAAATAAATCTATCTATTATGTATCTCGGGATGAGATCTATTCTTTGTGTGATCTACAAAAATAACCTTTCAATGGATGCAAATAAATATCATACATTCATTTAGAGATATGAAAATGATTGAGATACTTGATTTAATTAAATAGTTAATTAAATCAATTGAATAAAACTTATATCGCAACTTTTAAAAATTCCTGTATTGCATTATATATCAAATGATAACATCATAACATGTTCAGAAGTGAATTAATGTCAAACTGTATTCAAATATATATATAAAACAAAACATCATAAGATAAATAAAATATTTCTCATTCGAAGCTCAAATACAACACATAGGATAAAAGTACAATATATATGTTTACTCTTCTCATCTGAGAAATAATACTTGGTCCAAAATTTTCGATTCAGAAAACTTTAAGAGTACAAAAGTGCAACATTAGTAAAGTCTTCTTTTCAAAATTTCAGGATCCCTTCTTCAAATACATGAAGGGGTTTAAATATAAAAATAACAAGTCATAAAATAATTATTACAATAAAAAGTTGAGGAGGTTTAAAACAACCCTCCTTAAAGTAAGTGAAATTAAAATAGAATAGAAATTAAAAGGATGACTTGTTCGAGGACTGCCCTACTATCTCCTCTTCCATTTTTTCCATGAGCTGAAGAATATTAAGCATAGGATTAACCTTTGGAGGTTGGCCTAGCCTGATGCGTAGGTTTTGAGTGAAAAAAACATCGAAAAGTGGGGGAAGCATGTAGGAGGATGTGTCTATGAGACAACACAACATAAGCCACTAGCTGTGAGGCTTTACTAAATATCTCTAATATTTCTCCCATTCCAACTTTTCTATTTTCATGATATGTTCTTCTTTTACCTTTGACACTTCTTGCCACTATCTTATCAAGCCTTTTAATAAAGGTAATGCACCGGGAGGACACCTATCAATAAGATTTGCTGCAATGAGATTTTGTCTAACAGTCTCCATAATGTTTGTAGAAACATACTTTGCTTTGAAAATGGCTCTCTCTAATTGCTTCAACTGTATATCCCAGCCTATGAATAATATTTCTTTCTTTGAATCCTCAATTCTCAGAAGGTTGGCCTTTCGGCCATCAGCAAAATCCTACTAGGTGACAAACTGGGTGACCTTATCATCCATGTCATCAAAAATAATCCTCATATCTGCAATGTGATTCACAAGTGAATCACTCTGTTCACATAATTCAATAATACTTGTTAACTTCTAACAAAAGAAAACCTTTTTTGTGTTTATAAAGTATTTAATTATAAGGCCTCTTTCGTGACCTCATCAATATTTGGGTTATCTTTTAATTGCTCAATAAAAAGTTGTGATTGGTGAATTAGAGTATCCTTAGAACTAATTTCACTTTGATGCTGAATTTTTAGTTGGTCCATGCTCTCCTCGAGATGTACGATCTGTACCTGTAATTTCTTACTGGCACTTTGTTTCTATATTTGTAACTCTATTTCAAGTTGGATGATCTTCTGATCCTTTTGTTTCATCAGTTGATGAAATTTCGATGCTTTGTCAATGGTTGCAGAAGAATAAGCTCCTATGAATTGAGTTAGGTGAGTTAGATCCTAATAAGGATTTGCGTGAGTGTCTTTCCATACAACATCCATTGAAACATCCCCTTGCACAAGGGGTAGGGGTTGCTCTGATGTTATTTTTTTTCTGTCGGATCATAACCACCTTGTGCTTTGGACTGTAGAAAATGTCCAAAGGAAGAATTTCTTCAATGTTAAGAATATTTTGGTAGTGGGGAAGGCCGAGATGAATTCCATTTTTTGTGCTTATTGATTTGTCAGATGGCTCAACGGTGAATGAGTCCTGAGTTTTATTTTGTGGAGTATGCACAATTTGTTGTTGATCACCAATTGTAGCTGCTTGTTCTTCTTGGATTTTAAGATCAAAATCCTTCCAAACATCCTTTAGATTACAAGGGGAATCAACATCCATGGTTTGGACTTCAACTAATTTATATTGATCTGTTGTGCTAAGGAGTTAAGTATCCCTAGTTTTCGATTCACTTTCCTTTTCCTTCTAAGCTAATGGCTGTGAAACATCAAGCATTTTCAAAGGAATTGATTCCATTCTCTTATTTCCATATTGCTTAAATTTAAAAAATTATTGTGTATGCAGGAGAAAAGCTGCCAACTTTTGAACTGTAAGATAATTATCAATAGACTCAAACATATCATCAAAATCATCATCTTCGTTCACAAAAAGCCTAATTTTCACTTGAGTAGTGAAATTATTAGCAACTTTGATTGGATCATACTGCTTGTTTGGAATTGTAAATAACTTTAAACATTCAATCTAACCAATTTATAGAACAACATGCTTGTAATTATCAAGTCCATAAACACCAAAATTAATAGGAAAATACGGCCATGATGCTTTCTTGTCTTCTTTGAGAAATCTGGTTAGCCTATTTCTGACAGTCCGATATGAAACTTCTCTTGCAAGAAGCTTGTCAAGAACATACAAGGGCTATATGTGAGGTCAAGCTAAGCTCCCAAATACTTGGACATAGGTGAATTTCTCTTCACCAAAAAATTTTCCTAGAGAGGAAAAGTCAGCTTGGGCCTCTTTGGGAGTCTGTGGGATTTATCGTTAAAAATAGCTTGGAACAGAGGGAGAATAAATCCATGGAAAATTTTGTAAAAATGGTTCGCATACTTAGAGTCCCACAATATACTATGAAATATATGAATAGGTACAAGGCCTTGGGTAGTCCATTTCCAGCCCATGGTTGGAAAATATGGGGTAAAAAAAACAACATCCATGATATAGGAACTCATATAGAATGGGAGAAAAATATTGGAAGAAATGGAGCGATTTTTTCTGTATTGTAAAATTTGAGTGGAAATATTATTAGATATAATATCACCCCAATCCATCACATAGGAATCTATAGCGGTATCCAAAAGAGGGACCCATTCTACTGAAAAATGAGTAGTGTCCGACTGACCAAAATTTTTGGACAACATCGTAGAGACATAATAATAGGGGCTCACAAGGGAGTCAATGGAGTACATACCCTTTTCGTCATTCTTGTGCTTGTTGGGATTACTCCTCCATTGCTTGATTGGCTTCGATTTGAGCTCATTTTATTTAGAAAAATGTGCAATAAATTCTTTATCATATACCTTTTCGTGGTCTGGTAGATGATACATTAACTTGAGGTCTTTAGCCTTGAAGGAACCAATCATTGTTCTTTTCTAGTGAGAAATTTCCTATCCCCGATATTGATATTATCAATGATCCATCTTACCATATCAGTGTATGGTAAGATCTTTGGTCATGCAACAATTTGATGTAGGAAAGAATTAGCTACTTCTCCAATTGAAGATTTGGAAGAATCAGGAGCGTCTGTAGTTGCTTTTCTTTGAATTTTGCTAGGTTTCTCATCCTAGAGTAACTTATACATGGATTCCCATGAAGAGGATCTGCTTTCTGGTCCACACATAGTATCAATAAAGAGGGGCAGCATTTATGTTCTCTCGGTTGTGGCAGGTATAGGTTTTATAGGAGCCATGTGATTCTTAGCTTTCTTCAGAGCCTTAGACAAATTTGGAGAACTATGCTTATTCGGGCTAGCCTACAGATAAATGAGAAAGGATAAGCGGAAAAAGGGAACTTTTTTAGTTTTACAATATGCACAAATAACATAGAAATAGAAGCATTTAAATGGATGAAACTTCACACGCTGATAGGATATGAATTGAATTCTTGTTACAAGAGAATGATTATGGAGGTATGGGAAAAAAAACGTTAATTTATGACATTAATAGCTGATATGGGTTGTTGTGCCCATGTAATCATTTATGCCTTAAAACTAGATCTTTCGCATTGCAAAATAGCTCGTGTGTAATATTTTCATTAAATACTGATTGGATTGGCTTTTCTTCTGATTGCGATATCGCAATCGCAATATCACTGAAAGTTGGTGGAGTGAAAAATGCTTGAGTTAACAAGAGTGTGATCTGCAATGTGTGATATGCTATATCGCATTGGCGAATATGATCAGGAGTAAAAGAATGATTAAGATTATGGGAGTGCGATGCGATAAGTATATCACATCGGGGAATATGAAGGGTAACAATAATACCATCAATATTGAAAATGTGATTTGAAAAATGCGATAGCTTACGTGGCAGAAGTAGTGTTAAGTCTCAATTTTTCCTTTTTTTTACACCTTTCCTAGGCCTTACCTCCCCTATTTTTGAACTCCTTCCACCCCTAATTATGTGTATTTTGGCTATATTGTTTAATTTTGGCTAAAAGGTTGGTATGATGTTAAGGTATGTCAAATTGACATAATAAGTGTCATTTTTCCTTGAACTTGAAGTATTCTTTGATCTAGCTAAATCTTTATTGAAATACCACTCCAACTGATCTAAAACTCATGTGTAGATTTTCTTTGATTCGAAACAACTCCACAAATTCTTGAAGACAACTTGTGTGACCACATTTCCTGTAGAAGCTCCAAAATTCCTGCAGACATCGATTTCTTGCAACCATCCTAATTTCCTACAATGAAATCGGCAGTTGACTATGTTATACTTATTTCCATATCAAGCAATAACATGGGTTTTGTGGGGAATTTGTCACACAGTGAATTTGTCCTATTGGCTGCTTTGAACCTCCTTCTGAAACAACCCAAACCTACAGAATTCTTATCATGACCGCATGAGGAGGCATCTTCAACTATGTAACGGAAATCATCTAATCCAAGCTTTCAGTCATGGATTAGACTCAACATAAGATAATTTTGATGATATGGACCTTTATTGTTGGTTGATATCTTAGATTACTAATTTTCCATATTCGAGCCAAATATGGGCTTTTGAGACTGTATAAAATCAGATGTATTTCATATTTTAAAGGGTTTTGGGTTGGGATTATTGCTGATAAGCAATATATCAAATTTTACTTGGTGTTATAATTTCAGATTAATATAATATCTTATGTTTTGTCTATTTTGTTGAGAAATATCTTCGATTTTTGAAGGGGTTGTGAGTGAGGGAGGGCCCCCTTTACTCATAACTCCTGTAGCAAGTGTGTGTGTGTGTGTTTAATTCCTTTTTATGTAAAAATAATTCTTTTACACAACTAATGCACTCTTTCTAAAGTTTCAGCAGTAGTATGTTAATTGATTAAATGATTAAATTTCTTATGTTAATGTGTTAATTTCATTTGATCAAATCTTGGATTTACGCTGTCTAAGATATTTTCTTGATTGTTGTAATTTGATATTTTATATTTTCATGGTCAATATCAGTAATACCGAGAATTGTAGAGGGATGTAGTGGTCCACTCCATAGACTTTTCTACTAATTATTGATGCAGGAAAGAGGCATTAGTTGGTGTCTATATGAATAGTCAATTTATGAACACTTGCAGTAATAAGCCTGCATATATTTTTCATATTATCTCACAATATTACCTACCTTGGGTTGATAATTTATTATTGGAAAATTATAAGTCTATAATTTGACTTAGCATTTTGGCGCCATTGCCGGGGAGGTGTTAAGGGATGTTACTGAAAGTGTTTTATTTTGATTTTGTCAATTTCGTTTCTGCATAACTGGGGGAGTCGAAGTGATAAGATGAAGGGAAAATGCCACGCACCCACAGAGGTAAAAAATTCTCCAAATCCATGTCCTTATTGTTTGGTAAGTAGAGTTTTTGAATTTTTTTGTATAATAGATGAATAGGGTCCAATATTTTATAATTTTTTTCGTGGCAATGTGAGCACCACTTCATTTAATAATACACTTTCTAGAACAAGGAATTCTACAAGAAATAAGGCAACAAAGAAAGAAGAATCCAAACAGGAGGTCTGTAGTCCTGAGCATGTTAATATTTCCACAGCAGTCCTCTATTGGAAAATCTTCTGTTGTTGTCCAACTTGAATCTCCCCTTACAAGAAAGACAAAAATCTACTCAGTCTTCAGCCTAAAGAAGAATTCCTCATGAATCCTGTCATAGAACCAGAGTTCCACACCATTGATTCTAAAGAATCTATAGCCTTCCAAGGTTCTAGTCTTTATTGGACTGATATGGTTCATCTAGAAGGCACTAACGAGAATGAGGAGAAAATAGTCACATTTGAATTTACTATAAGGGAGATTGGTGGAGCTACTCAGATGAAAAACATTCCTCCCTCAGCTTTACCTACCTTTCATGGTGCCTCTAGAGAAGACCCTAATGCCTTCCTATTTGAATTCGATGTACGATGTAGAAGCTATGACTATTCTTCCAATGCTCAGAAGATGAAGCTATTTCTTGCTACACTGAAAGATGCAACTCTCAAGTGGTTTATGGGGTTGGGATCAAACTCCATTGCAACTTGGGATGAAATGAAGAATTTTTTTTTGAAAAAATTACCAAGACTATTGTAAAACTAGGGATCTCAATGAAGAAATATTTGGCATGACTCAGAAAGAAGGGGAAAGCGTTGAATATTTGGTGGAAATATTCCAATATAACCTACAAATATCTAAGATGAATAAATTAGATCAAGAGACCAAGAGAACCATTTTTATTAGGGAAATCAGATCAGAGTATCTGGAGGTCTTAAATTTATTGTGATCAGGTAATGTATCAAAGTTGAGTTATGATGATATGTGTGAGCTTTTTAGAATATATTCTGGAGGAAATTCCAAGGTTGGAGGAGTGTCAATAGACACTTCTTCCAGGCTTGTTAAATCATTTTCCAGAGCTAGAGTAACCCAAGCTGAAATGGGCAATTTATTTGAAAATTTTAAAACTAATATTCTTAGCACTTTGTCTTCACAATTTGATGTTTCGTAGGCTAAGAAGATGTTAGTGTCCCATGATTTAGCAGATTGGTAGGCCAAATGCACAGGGTAACATCATACCAGTCTTTGGAGTCCTAGGACCTAGCCTTCCTGGACTTAGAGAGGGATCTCTCTATTGTATGCAAAGGATGTGAACTTGTTTGATTTAGATGGCTGATTTTAGGCTGGTTGTTAAGTGTAGGGTTTTTTGTTTGTTTGGTTGGGTAAGATGATTCAAGTAAGATAGGTGGAGTGAGAGGTCATCAAATCCATTGGGCTATGGATTATATGAAAGTTATGGATATCTCAACAATGAGTCTGAGTGCATAACAGGGAAAATCTAGTGTAGTCAATGGATCTTTAAGGTTATGTGTGAAGTGAGATGGACATTAAGTTGGGGAAACAAGGTAGGACAAAGGGAAGTTAAGAATCCTTTGTCATATACCCATAAAAAAAAAGGTTTAAAACATCATTAACATTATGAAGCAGTCAATAGATAGGGAAAACAAGTAACTCTTTGATTCAACTTAAGCTAATAAGCATTCTAGATAAACATTCCAATGAAATATAGAAGGCGAGAAACTCATTTAACTTCTAGTTATTCCACCTTCAAGCTTTAGAAAACATATAATATTACAAATAACTTTAATCAATGAAGAGAGAACTCCTAAACATCATCAATCAAGCTATAAAGAACTTTGAGGCAAATTGATAGGCATGGACAAAGGGCAAGATTGAAACAAGACCTCCTTGACATAGCCTAACAAGTAATACTTCAAAGAGAGATTTCACAAACAGAGTTTAGATAGCATCAAATAAGCAGGGCTTACCATGAAACATATTTGGAAACTAGCATATTAATCCATTGAGGAAATAGAAAAACTTAGGTGGGTATAAGGAGTAGCAAAGAATTCCTTAAACTAACCTAGCAGAGGAAAACAAAAATACAATAGCATACAAGAGGACTGAGGAGCCTCAAACAACATTTCTCAACCTATACTTTTCTGATCTATTGTAATATAGAAGGATGAACATATGATAAACAAGAAAACATGAAAAAATTAGAGACACATCACCATTAACCAAACTCAGGGATCCTACAAGCAAGATTTCATCATCATCAATCAAGGCAAATCATCCATAATCTCCACAACACCAAATTACTCTTTAACCTCAAAAAACCATGTATTTCTCTCAAAAATAATCAAATTCCAACATTTACAATGAGACCTCATGCTCTATATAACAAGGAAGGAGGAGAAAAACCTAATAGAGTCTCTAGAAGTCTATTGGCTAATCAAAAGTGTCATTATTTTCTTTGAGGCCTTGCAAGGCCCAAGGCATAAAATATCTAAAATAAAATATATTTTCGGGCATTTTTAGCAAAGATATTGACATTTAGGCTCTGAAAAGCCTCCTAAAACTTGTTAAGTGTACATTTTTTACTTTTCAAATTTAGGAGCATAGCACTGTATTTTAAGATAAATTTCCATGCCAAGTGCGTAGCACAGGAGCAGGAAAATTGGGTCAACTTGTAGCAGTGCTTTGAAGGCCTTCCCGATGTTGGAATAAGCTCTATGATGGCTCGTTGGAAAGACCTTGAAGTCTAATTTCGAGATCTACCCTCATTTTTTAAGTCCCTATATTAATAGTGTAGTCCCTTATTATGTTAGTGTAGCCCCCCTTATTGTTATTTTTGTACCCCTATAACCCCCATATTGTTATTATTGTGCCCTTACATTATTATTGTTAGGTCAGCTAGGATTACATTCTGGCCCCACTAGGATTACATTGTGGCCCCATGGACTCCTATATATAGAAAGGAGGTTTTTTCATTTGTATCATCCAAGAATTGTTCATTCATGTAATGTATTGGAGGTTGGCCCCTCTAAGTGGCTTATTTCTAAGGCGTTGATATCTCTTTTATTCTATTTTTGGAGCTGGTTTCACAACATTTGGTATCAGAGCTTTGGATTCTAGGGTTTTGCTGCTCCAAATAGGTCATTGTGGAATTTTTGAGATAATTTTTTTTCTACGAAGCTTCAGAAGCTTAAATGTTTAGAGTGCGAAGCCAAAATACTTAGGAAAATCATCACAAAATTTTAGATCTTGGTATACAATATTTTCGGAGATATGGTCTGTGGAAGTTAGGTCTTTTGTAGGCTCCCAAATTTCATCTCAAAGAGGTGATCGTGGGAAAATCTTAATAACTCTCTCTCTAAGAATCAGATTGGAATTTTGTAAAATTTAGTCACAAGTACATGGATTGTAGTTTCTTGTCTATCAATTTTAGAGCCGAAGGAGGAAACAATGACATGTGGGAAGTCGTAAAAGTTCGCTCTACTGAACCAATCCATAATTAGGTCATTGTGGGAGATTGGACATAAATTTCTCTTGAAGAATCAAAATCAGGTCAGACCCGTGGCATTCGAAAGAGGATTCAGAGGGCTACCTCGAGGCCAAATTTTAATTATTTAATATCCTAAATCAAATAGAAAATTCAGTTTCAATATTGAGCTTCTCAAAATAAATAAAAAGGCGTGTATTTGGTTTTTAAAATTGCATAACGTTTGTTTTAAAAAGCAGTTTGAAGTGATTCCAAGGGATTATTTTAGAATTTTTATCAGTATAATGCCTCCAAAAAATAATTTCATACTAATTAAGCCCTCAAAAAGCTATACTATGACACATGAAGAGGAAGAATTGCAGTATGAGATATCAAAATTACGGTACCAAATGCAACAAATTTCGATCTTACAAAGAGCAACCGAAGATGACATAGATGGTTTAAAAGAAGAAATGGAAGCTGAGTTGGATGGTTTGAAGGATCAAATAATAGCTAATATGGATGATAAATTAGTGGAAGATCACATCGAGCATCAACAACAAGTTATCCAACTCTCAAAGGATAACCTAATTTTGGTGTAGAATATAAGGAAACAACAGGAAGATCAACATCACATTGAAAGAAGTTCTGAAGTAGTAACAGAAACAAGAACTCTACAAGTACGATCAATTTCAGAGTATCTCA
This sequence comes from Pinus albicaulis, assembly GCA_034641835.2. Taxonomy (NCBI): domain Eukaryota; kingdom Viridiplantae; phylum Streptophyta; class Pinopsida; order Pinales; family Pinaceae; genus Pinus; species Pinus albicaulis. The sequence continues at coordinate 1,549,800,024 of CM076579.1, read as the reverse complement.
GCAAGTGGAGGAACTTTCCTGTAGAATATTCCACATGGGAGGATGAGAATTTTATACAGAAACATCAAGAAATAATCAAGCGTTGAGGACAACACTTGTTTGAAGGAGAGGGCGATATTAAGTCCCTATATTAATAGTGTAGTCCCTTATTATGTTAGTGTAGCCCCCCTTATTGTTATTGTTGTACCCTTGTAACCCCCATATTGTTATTATTGTTCCCTTACATTATTATTTTTAGGTCGGCTAGGATTACATTGTGGCCCCATGGACTCCTATATATAGAAAGGAGGTTTTGTCATTTGTATCATCCAATAATTGTTCATTCATTCAATGTATTGGAGGTTTCCCCCTCGAAGTGGCTTATTTATAAGGCGTTGATATCTCTTTTCTTCTATTTTTGGAGCTAGTTTCACAACATTATTTCTCTGATTGGACCTCTTTAACCGGTTCAAAAACCAAAAATTCCAAGGCTGGTAAAGACACAACACATGTCCTGAAAAGCAGGCAGAAAGGTGGAAATTAGGGTGTTTTTGACCCTTTTGGAGGACCAAAACAACTCCAATTGATCTAAGACTTTGTGAGCATGCTATACTTGTGATGAGGATCCCAAAAATGTAAGCCTTTCCTCCTGAAGATGCTCTGAAAAATATAATAGCACCATGTGTGCTACCCCCTTGGCCCTCAAAATTAGCAAAAAACAAAAACTTGTCAACATTCTCCCAAATTTGGTAGAAGTATGCCTCATGGGTTTGGGAGACCTGTAGAGAATCTTGTGCCAGGATTCCAAGCCTAGCTTGGCCTTTTTCTTCTTTTAGTGCCTGAATTTCATTGAGGGCTTCCTTTAGTTTGGCATAAGAAATTTTTTTTTTCATTGCATAATGCTTGGTCATGTTTTTCTGGAGATCAAGGTCCCTTTTTATCTTCTTGAAGTACTTGTGTTCATTCTTGTAATACTGAATGATACGTTGTGCCATCTCAAAATCCCTCTCCCACTCCCTGATTTATGTATCTTTGCTTTGGAGAAGTAGTCTAGTGGCCACCTCCTCATCTTCGTTATCACTATCCAGGTCAATGAATTGTGGCTTTTGAGTATTTTTCCTGCCTCCCTTATCTTTGTTATAATTTTTCATATTTTCTTTTCCCTTGTCAAGCCTTTCAACTGATATATATGGAAAGGTCTCTTGCCTTTTGGAGGTAGCAAACACTTTCCTTGATCCCCTTTGATATGTGAGAGGAAAAGGTTTGATAATTTTCATTTGAATATCTTCTTCATGATTGACCTTAAGGCTGCTTTTCTTTTCATCAATAATCTCTACATTCATCTCTTCTTCATTTTGTTCTTGACTACCCTCTTGAGAGGTGTTTTCATTTTCCCCCATGCTATTATCACAATAATGATCTTCATCATTGTCATCCTCTTCCATATCTTCTGCATCGTTATCCTCTATGTTTGCAACATTATCATTCTCTGTGTTGTCACTATTAGAGGTGTTTTTATCAGTGTCTTCATCACTGCCTTGTGCATTTTCATCTTCATGGCTGGCCTCTTTGTCACTGTTCCCTTCACCACTGCATTGTTCACTGTCTTTGTCTTCATAATATGTCTCTTCATTACCTGTCCCTTCTTCATTAGTCTCATTGTTTTTCCCATTGTCCTCTTCTTCAAATTATGTTTATGTCTCTTCACTGTCATTTGTTTCTTCCTCCCTATTTGGCTCACTGCCTTCTTCTTCTTCTTCATTGCTCTTCTCATTTCCTTTGTCTTCAATATCTGCCTCTGTCTTTTTATCATTGATATTTTATGTGGGGTCACTGTTAGAGGTACCTTCATCAGTTTCTTCATTTTCATCAAAATCTTTGTTGTCCCCTAAAATGTCCACATTGTTTTCATTTTACCATCGTCATTCCCTTCTATATCTCCTGCCATGTCATATTCTTGTTCATTGCTTGCATCTGTGTCTTCTTCACTATTGGGCTTATTGCCCTTATCTTCAAAATCTGCCTCCTAATTATCTACCTCTTCATGGTCTTCTTGTTCTGAAATATCCTCTTTATCATTTTCATTTTCTTCCTCACTTTCCTTTGTTTCTTCTTCACCATCACCACTTTCTTCATTTTGATTTTCCTCTCCGCCATCACTTGTTTCTTCCTCTTGACTGTCATTTTCTTCTTGGCTATCATTTTCCTCTTTTTCACTGTTTTCCTCTAGTTTTTCATCACTTTCTTCTTTTTTTGATGCTTTAGGAGAAGGTGAAGGAGGGAAGTTATCTTGGGGAGAGGATTCATGTGTGGATGAGGAATCATGGTCAGTGGGGTTTGATGGGGGAATGGAGGAAGGTGGATGAGATGATGAGGGTAAACTTTGTAGAGGAAGAGGCTGTGGATTTGTGAAAACATCATGGGAGATGAATACTTCCCATGGGATACCCTGTTGTTCTAATTGATGCAACACGATCATCTTGATAAGAGAATGGTGTAAAAGACTTTGCATTTGTTGTGAAGGAGACCTTTTTTTCACAATGTATGACATCTTATCAATACTTCTATAAAGGTAATAAGGAAAATGCAGTATTTTGGCCCTAGTGAAGTGCATAAGCAGTATTATATGGTAGGAATAAAGTATAGAAAACCTACCCTCAGAATTAAAATACTTCATGATGGCTTTCATTAAAGGGGCATACCTTTCCAACAAATGGGAAAAGGGAAAAATAGTTTTGCAATAAGCTTGGTATCTTGGTTTCAAGAAAGGCTGGTAATGGCTTAAGTCCAAATTCACCTGTTTGGACCATTTTTCTCCCATGCAAGGTATCCCAGTGGCCATAGCAATTGTATTGGTGGACAGCTCAAAATTTACCCCAGCTAGGTGTACTTGGTGGTTATGGAGGTTTAGGATGAAAAGTCTGGTCAACTCAGGGTGACTTTTGACTCTTTGTACTTTTTCATAGAAATCAAAACATCCTACCTCTTGGAAATATGCAATTGTGGTAGGGGAGGCTGTCAACTCCTTGGTGCACAAACGCTCAAGCCTGTTTTCTCTCTCACCCTTACTCTATGGTCCCCTAGGCCTTTGGCCTCCCTCGCCACTGTCAACACTTCCTTCTCTAGGAATTTTATCCTTACTCTTGCTTTGAAATCAAAACCCTAAACTGTTGGTGAAATGATATGGAGAGGGTGGGTGGGATGGTAAGGAGACAGTAGTGTCAAGGCTTGGCAGTGTGGAGGCTAGTTATGCAAATGGAGATGTTATTTGGTAGAAGAGCCACTTCTTAGCATGGAGACCAAACTTATCTCTTCCTTTAGGGTTTCTAAATTTCTCTCTAAGTTCACCCTTTAAAACAGTATGAAAGGGGGCAATAGATCTAAATACCTCTTATAAAAGCTCCAAAGGTGCCAAGCAGAGAAAATTAGGAGTTTTGAGAAAATTTGAAGGCTTTCAAAACTTTGAAGAGCTTCCTCGCTAAACGCGTAGCACAGGAGTGTAGCACTCAGGCGAGTCAGGTCGACCTTGCATGGGCTGTCGGGTCTGCCCTAAACATAGCACAGGAACACAGCATGGGCAGAGCTACACACAGTCAGGTCCTATCTGGTGGCCTGCACAGGTTGTCGGGTCGACCTTCTGCATGACTGTCGGGTGAGCAAGGTTCAGGCCAGTCAGGCTTTCATATAGTGTGGAAGAGCAAGGTAAAAGTGCAGTGTGGTCAGAGCCTGCACGCTATCTGTTGGGTCCTTGCATTGAACACGTGCACCGCATAGCACCCAGAAGGAGTAGTCAAGCGGTCCTGCACTGAATGGCCCAGCGCGTAGCAGCTCGGGCATGTCTGGTGTCGGGCCTCTGCACTAAACGACCCAGCGCGTAGCGTTACTACACAAGCACGCAACGCCCTGTAGAATTTCCCAAAGAGGTCACGCACAGACATGTAGCACGCGTTTTTAGGAGTGTAGCGCAGGGCTTCTCCCCCCCGAAGCTTGCCAGAAACCCTGAAATTTCTCCTTGAAAACCTCTTACTCCATTTTTCAAGTGAAAAACAATGTTGAGTGATGAATGTGGTGCCTTTATACCCTTGGAATTAATAAATTAAAACTAAAAACCTACCTTTGCTAATGTTTACTTTTGATCTTTTGATCCTTTTACTAATATTTATTTTACATTTTTTGCAGGAGGTGATTTAAGCATAACAATGATTCTTTGGTGGGTCATTTTGAAAATATAACTTTCTTCCCCCTCTTACTACTTTTGACAATGAAATCTACATTTTTTCCAAGACTGTAAATCATGCCTACCATGTCTTCTTTTGGCCACTTCTGTGTTGCTCATGCAGGTGTCCTAACACAAATTAATTTTGTTTTCTTGGTCATTTTTGGAATCTTGATAACTTTAGTCACTCGACAGCAAAATCATGATCTACTTGGTGTTATATTTTGACACTTAACCTCCTACTTTCCTTCTTTTGACCATTATTGAAGACATTTGACTGTACTTGAAAACTTATGTTACCTCACACTGATATTATTTACAATTTCTCCCTTTGGTGGAGTGAAATAGTGTTGCCTTGACAAACCATGTAAGACATTTCTCTGATATCATTTTTCAACTTCTGCCTACTGTCATCAAGGAGGTATCTCACCTTCATTCCTTGTCTCAATAAATATTCAATTTATGCTTAGTGGCGTTGATGTACCTCTGTCCTTATGATCCTTTGCATGGACACCTTGCTTGGCAACACCTTTTTTTCCAATCAGCTATGAAAACCCTGATTTTATTTATTAATAGGTCTAATGTCTCTCCTTTTTTGTGGCTTCCCTTAGGGATGATTTTCCCTCTTACCTTACCTCTTGTTCTGTTGATGGCCATCTCATTCATTCCTACAGAAATATCTAAGATGGGAAGCTGTCTTTTGCAAAAAATGTGCTTTGATCAAGGAGGTCCTTTCTTGAAGGCTCTTTTGATACCTTTTGGACCATCATGAGATAACCCTCCTTTTCCATTTTATTTACCTTCTAGTAACATGAAACACATTTATTTTTAGAAAACCAAAACAATGGATAACCTATGAAACCCTATATGACCTATTGGGAGGCCTTTTGGACTTGGCCTTTTGCTGAAAAATTGACTTAGGTTTTGTAGGTATAAAAAAGAGTTTTTACAAACCTTTATGCATTGAAATCTTGGAAACTGATGACTTTGATTTATCTAAAGAGCCTAGAAATGTAGCTTAAAATTACCAATTCTTGAGTCACTTAGTGAATAGGGGAAAATGTTAGGCTACTTGGGAATCCAAGGTGTAAGTAGAAGGGTTAGGCAAGTCAAAATAGAGTGGTAAGGTTAGAGGTGGAAAAAATAGTGATAATGAGAGGCATGAGTCCATGATTTGGTCTTCTAGGAGTGCTACGCTGACCACACCTTGATAGAGTAGTAGAATAGTGAAAATTTTATCCTAAGGATAATGAAGGCAGTGAGATTTCCAGAACTCACAATATTCATGAATTTTGTTTCTAGAAATCTGGGATAAACATTTAGTCATCTATAGAAAGCAAAAAATTACTGATGACTAACAGAAGAAATAGGAGAAACAAGATGAATTGGAGAATGCCTTGGACGTGTTCTGATACAAATGCAGGAAGAAACATGCTCTAAGGGAATGCCCTACTGATAGTACAGAGGTATGTTGAATTTGTGAAGCTAATCATTCCATTGATCAATGTCCTTCTATGCATAAAATTAAAGCGGCATATATAATAGATCAAGGAGTTGTCAATGCACTTTACGCAATGGCACCTCAAAAACCATGGCAGTCAGGTCCTGCAGGTATATCACAATTACATTTTCAATTTCCTTATGCTCAAAATTAGATGTTTAATATTCCAATGCCCTGGCAACCTTGGCCCCCTCAACAACCTTGGCAGGGGACGATTCTTACCCTGTTGCACAAATTTTCCCTACTCGAAAATTTTATACTCAACAACCCACACCACAAAAAATGGTACAATCGCAACAACAGCTTCAATTTACTGCCTCACCAAATAAACCTTGTCCCACATAGATACCTGCTCAACCAGTGTCTAACCCTAAAAATAAAACCATCCAATCCACTCATAATATTGGATTGGTCACTTATCCCACTTTTCCTACCCACTGTATTGCATCACAGCTGCTGCAGGAAATTCCTGTCCCTGTGTTACAGGAATTTTCTATGTCGCTGCAGGAAATTTTTATTCTTGTGTTATAGGAATTTCCTATGTCGTTGCAGGAAATTAAACTTATATCAGGAAAAGTGGTGACTCAGGATGAAATAATTGAAGAGATTATAGAGAAAGATACCCTGGAAATAACGTAATATGAAACCACACCTGAACCAGCAAAACCATCTGCGTCAAGGCCACAATAATCTTCTTCATCCCATATGCTCCAGCCTCCTTTTCCAGAGAGGTTGGAAATGGAAATAAAAAAAAACAACCTTTGTTTGATCTTGTGTTTAAACTGAGAAATATGTGCATTAAGATCCCATTACTGCAAACAATCAAGGATATCCCAATATATTCCAAAACGGTGAAGGAACAATGTACCAGAAACTAGGGAGACAAAATAAAGAACCCTCCACAATTTAAGTAGGCAGAAAGCTTGCAAGTTTAATGTCCATCAGATTTGTTACTGAAAAATATGGAGACCTGGGAATCCCTGTGGTTACCAGCTTTATCAATGGGTATCCCATAAAGAACACTTTTATTGGTTAGGTGCAACCATTAATGTGATGACTATGGATACTTTATCTCATATAGGATCCTTTAACTTATTACCTACTCCTACCATGTTAGAATTAGCAGATAGGTCTAAGGTAAAGCCAAAGGGCGTATCAGAATACATTTTCATCTCATTGGATTCTTGGGAGTACCCTATAGAATTTTATGTTCTTCAACCTAAAAAAAACTTGGGAGGGCATCCACTGATCTTTGGGAGGCTGTGGTTAACCACGGATGATGCCTACATAGGGTGTAGATCTGGAAACATGACCATCACTCATGGGGCTGAAACAAAGGAAATTAATTTGTATATGCCCGCTAAACCCCTATTGAAACAGAGAATACACATTAGGTTGAATAATAAGAGCATTATTATGAGTGTACCCAGCCAATTTTAACAATAGCCCAATCCATGAGTCTTAAGGAAAATTCCAAGGAAAATATAATAAATTGTTGTATCTCTAATCCTGTTTTTCCGCAGCATTTAGAAAAACAATCTAGTCATAATTTATATATAATTACCAATCTGCAGGATTTTTATGAACATAGTATAGCTTATGAATTACATTCAGCCCTCTTATCTGCATTTCCTGCATATTCAATGATTTAATGGGGGAGTAAGGTAGTGGAAATGTTTCTTGAAAAATATTTAAACATTAATTCTGCCTTAACTCCTAAACAAGAAAAACAATTAACTCAAACATTGAAAAAAAATTCAGATACATTTGCATTGGAATATATAGATATGAGGGGAATTCACCTAGACACATGTGTTCATCGTATTTATATAGAAGAAAATGCTAGGCCTGTGAGATAGCCACAAAGGAGTATGAAACCCGCTTTAAGGGAAATTGTAAAAGATGAATTGCAGAATTTGTTAAATGTAGGGTTCATCTATCCTATCTCAGATAGCCAGTGGGTATTCCCACTAGTTATTGTCCCCAAGAAGAATGGTAAATGGCAAGTGTTTGTGGATTACAGGGAACTAAACAAAGCTACATTAAAAGACCATTCCCCTTTACCGTTTATAGACAAAGTACTGGACACTCTAGCAGGGAAAAAGTAGTTTTCCTTCCTAGATGGTTTCAATGGATAAAATCAGATTAGGGTAGCTCCAGAGAATTAGGAAAATACAAAATTTACATGTCCCTAGGGTACCTAGGCATATAAAGTATTACTATTTTGTCTATGCAACGCACCAACCACATTTCAACGGGCGGTCCTTGGTATTTTCTATGGTCTTTTGCATGATTGCGTGGAAGTTTATATGGATAATTTTATAGTCATGGATGATAATTTTGAAGAGGCTTTACATAGACTTGAAATTTTTTTGCAGAGATGTAGAGAAACTAATATTTCATTATGTAATGAAAAATGTTTTATGATTATGACTAAAGGTATTGTTTTGGATCATCATCTTTCTGTTGCAAGAATTAAGGTTGATCAGGAAAAAATTGAAGTTATTGTAAAGCTGCCTCCACCAACCAGTGAAAAGGGAGTGCAAAGTTTTCTTAGACATGTAGGCTACTATAGAAGGTTTGTTGAAAATTTTAGAAAGGTAGCCCCTCCATTGTTAAAATTATTGACCAAAGAATCTGAATTTCATTGGAAGGATGAGTGTCAAGCTGCATTTAATAAACTCAAGGAAAATATTTCTTCAACACCTGTCTTGAGAGGCCCAAATTGGAATTTTCCCTTTCATATTTCCACTAATGCTTCTGATTCAGCCATAGGAGAAGTATTGGGTCAAAAAGGGGATCCTGTAACCCATGCTATTTATTTTTTTAGTAAAAACTTAACTCCTACAAAACTGAATTATATAGCAACTGAAAAATAATTCCTTGTTGTGATTTTTTCTATTAACAAGTTTAGACATTACACCATGGGTTATGAATTTTTTGTGCACACAGATTATTCTGTTATTCATTATCTCATGAATAAACTAGTCACTAATGGCAGAATTAATAGGTGTTTATTGTTGCTGCAGGAATTTGACATCACGGTATTAGATAACCCGGGAAAAGAAAATCAGGTAGATGATTTCTTGTATAGGATTAACCATGCAGGTGAAGGTGTTCCCATTAATGATAACTTTCCAGATGAAAATTTGTTTTCCATCTCTGTTAAAATTCCTTGGTTTGCAGACATGGCTAATTACCTTGCTACATTAATTTTCCACCTTACTTTTCATCTAATCAGAAAAAGATAATTATTAGGAAAATTGATGATTACTATTAGATCAGAGGAGATCTCTTTTTCGCTAGACCTGATTTTATTATTGGCAGGTGTGTTAGAGAAGATGATATCTATGACACCTTGAGAGCCTGTCATGATGAACCTTGTGGAGGACACTTTGTAGACAAGCAAATAGCTTATAAGATCCTTCGCTCGAGTTATTATTGGCCAATTATTTTCAAAGATGCAAAGTAGTATGTTCGGAAGTGTGATAGCTGCCAGAGAATGGGGCGGCCTGTACAATCAGACGAGATGCCTTTGCAGCCACAGGTTCTCATAGAACCCTTCAAGAGGTGGGCCCTTGATTTTGTAGGTCCCATCAATCCCATGTCCAAAGGTAAGAATTATATCTTGGTTTGTACTGATTATGTTACAAAGTGGGTGAACGTAAGAGCACTACCTAGAGCAATGGAGAAAGCAGTGGTAGATTTTATTTTCTTGTGAGATTTGGAGTACCTAGGGAAATAGTTACTAATGAAGGTATTCAATTTGTGTCTAAAATTATGCAGGGAATTGTGTGAAAATATCAGATTACCCACTGGAAGTCCACCCCTTATCATCCACATGCCAATGGATAGGTGGAATCAACTAATAAAGTGTTGGAGACAATCTTTACCAAGACAGTGCAGTTACACAAGAAGGATTGGTTTGACCGACTTCTTGGGGCATTGTGGGCTTACAGGATCACATGGAGGAGTACCACTGGCTTCTCTCCATATGAATTAGTGTATGGAAAACAAGTTTTTTTGCCCATTTAATTTCAGATCAAAATTTTCAAGATGGCAACAGATTTGGGTATAGACCTTGATGAAGCACAACAACAGATAATATTGCAGCTGAATGAGTTGGATGAGATCAAAGAGGATGATTTTCAACATAATGACTTGATCCAACAACAAATAGATAAATGGCATGACAGATACATCAAAAAGAAGCAATTCAAAGAGGGAGGCTAGGAATTTTTGTATGATTTGAAGTTTAAGAACTTTAAAGGGAAATTCAACACACATTGTCTAGGCCCTTGTCAGATCAAGAAAGCTTTTGATGATGGATCTGTTTGGATTAATACTATTGATGATGGGAATGTTACCTTCTTGGTGAATGGGCACAGACTCAAGCTATATCAAAAACTCCAATCTAAGGAGGAATTTGTGGAATAAATTGTGAATAAGAAAGAGCTAGAGATGGTAAGGGAAGGGATTATTCCTTCCACTATCTCTTCCTGACTTTCCTACTGATACAATGAGCTCACTTTGTTCTACCTTGTGCTCAATAAACCATGTGAGGAATGTCTATTGGGTATAATTTTATTCCTTTTTCCGTTTCCAATGGACTAATTATGGAAAAGGAGCCCCTTGGAGTCTTCTTTTTCAATATTTCAGACACTCTAAAATTGAAATCTAGTGAGCATGAACTTCCCCGGGCTCATTAAAAACACATGTCAGTATATCCTTTAGGATCCTCTCAATAAAAAAAAAAGCCGTTAATCTATGGATTGATCGTGTTGGATTGATGTGGGATTTCTTAAGGCCCTCCTTCAAGAATATTGGCCCATCGACATTAGAAAATTATCTAGGTGCAGTATTAGAGCCTTGTGATGCCTTGAAGCTTATATGCTCTAATGATAGGATATCTTGCTAGTCGCAATGGAGAATCATTATGGATCCTTTAATACTGGATCCTACAGGAAGTTCGACAACAGCTCATAAATTCACACCTGATAGGATGCATCATGGTACCTTGGTCCTCATGCTCATTAATGGTGATGGGCCCCGTATTGGTTAATGGTTGACCTCAATGGATGGTAATCAAATGATATCATTACATATTAGACATCAACACCTTCATTCATGTGCAATATATTTTACATAAATGGTGGAGAGAATGGTTTCCTGTAAAAGGTTCGATAGACACAGTTTCAATTCCTATATAATGTTCAACGGTCACATTTTAATTCCTACAGAACATTTGACAGGCACAGCTCCATTTCCTGGAGCAATGCCTTGGTTTCCTTAAAGACGAAAGTATATAAATAACACTAGTCATTTGATATAGTTCTAATAGTCATTATTGATCGAAGCCATGAATTATGTGAGCATGTGTCTGATGTAATGTTAGTAAGTTATCATTGCAAGGAAAAACAATGTTGTCAAATAACTGGGCCGTTGGAGGCAAGCTCGATAAGGTACAACTGGTGATAATATGCTCAAGGTAATGTATGATGATGCTTTAATTTTTTTTTTTAAATTGTATGACCTAGGCTATGGTAACCCTTGCAGAAAAACTTGGTTATAAGCTGTTGTGGTGTAAATTCCATGACCTGTCATCTTGATTCTAACATCACAGTGGTTGTATTTCTGAGGTCTATCCTACAGGTCTGATCATGATGGAAATCATGATCATGACCTTCCTTTCAAAAATCACTGTGATTTTCGATCTTTCCCATTTAATCCCTTTCTTTTTCAAGAAATGTTGCAAAGGTCTCAATCTGTATTCCCATAAAATGTGTTCATTATTTTCTCTCGTCTACATTCCTATTAGCTTCATGCACTTTGGCCCTTCCTTCCTCATCTTCTCTGTCCATTTCCTCCTTCACCATGTCCAAAATATGAGCTCCTATTCGATTTGATCCACAGAGCCTTGCGTTGCTAGAAGTTGACCCTCGCATCAAAGCGAGGCTGGAAAAATAACGATGGTTGCCCTTCTTTCAGAAGTTCAATGGCCATAACTCCAAAGTGACAATTTCGTTTGCCTTGAACCTAAGTGGCAATAAAGTGCAAGTCAGAAATCTTCAGTTTAGGTTAACAGATGATCTGGTGGTGGGCATGTGGGATTCCAAAAGACGGGGAATGATGGTTTAAAAATCAACGCTTCAACAAGGGAATTTGCATGTCTTTCCTTTGAAAGGATCATTCAAACCCTAACTGGAGCAAGGGAATTCAAAAAGAGTTTTTTATAAGTAATTATCATCACCTACTATTCTTCCTGCAGAAGTATATAACGTTCGAAGGTCGTTTTGGCCTCACATTTCTATTTCACATTCGGATTGTCAGAAAGTTTCGAGATAAGCCCCTAAATTTTCCATACCATTTGAAGATGTCTTTGAAAAAACTTTCCACGGTCGCAAAAGAAATAGTCACCCATATAGAGGAGAACCTTTATCACCACGGGCAAGTGAAAATCATCCTGATGGAGGTCCAACAAAAAAAGAAGAAGACATGGGAGGAATTTCTAGCCAAGAACCATTTTGTAGAAGAAAGATACTCTGACTCCTCAGGGCTCAAGGAGGAAAAACTAGTAGAGAAGCCTAAGAATAATTCGTGGACCCATGGACCAGAAGTAAAAGAGGATGATGGGGATTAAGAAGTGATGGTGATTGGGGAAACCATTGTAAAATGTTCCCAGCAAAAGGGACCTTCTACCCCCCTAAAATATTTACAAGGAGCCAGGCTGCTAAGTTGGCTGTTAAGGACACAATAAAAGGGGGAACACCACCCAAAAATTATGATAAAAAGAAAAGAAAGTCCCACGGTCTAGCCAAGGGGAAGGAGAAGGTGGAACCAGCCACATTCATTGACAAGGACACTATGTCCTTCTAGGATCCTCCATTGCAGGAAAGCATAAATGAAACTATGGAAGAGCAGCAAAGTCAGGTGGAACTTAGTGTGCCCCAATCTTCCCAAGGACATCATGAGGGGGAAGTAACTCCCCAAAGGAAGTGGTCTCAATAGGCACTGGAAGAGACCATTAAAGAGCTCACTATTTCAGAGCAGGCCTTAAGGAAGGAAAACACGGCCTTGAAAGAGAACAACCTTAGAATAAAATACTTGATCCTCATCACTTAGAACATTCTCACCCACATTTTTAAATTAATTCACTTTAATTATTTAATTTCCCTAGGTTAGACTTAAGGTCTCCATTAAAATAATTAATTATTTGAATAATTTAAGCTCCGAGTGGAATTTCTCCAAACGATTTCTGGGTCTTGGAGATCTCATGTGTCCTAGCCCCTCCACAAAGTTTCACAATTTTTTACCTCATATGTTGATTTATAAACAGGTGAAGAGGGCTTATCTAAGCCTTCGTTGCACTTCACTTACTCTAAGGCCTCTATCACAGCTTGTAGCTGAAGTTGCAATTGCTGCTTCTCCTTCTTCTCTTCTTGTAGAAGTGTCTTTAATGCATCATTATATGTTTGAAGACTTTGGTAGTTGCACTTCAATTCTTCCAATTCCTATGTTGTGGCCTGCAATTGGAGCTAGAATCGCTGCTTTTCCTCCTTCTCCTCTTGTAGAAGTGTTTTCAACTCAGTGTTATCTGCTACTTGTTTCTCATAATATTCATACAACATTTCCACCCTTTCGAACATCATCAGCATGGCCTCGTACATAAGAACATGAGGAGTGACATGAGAAATAAACCTGCATTATGAAAAAGAAGCAGGCTCAGACAGACCATCTGAATAATAAGAATGAAATATATAGGGGCCAGATTCAGGTGAAGTCTATTTGAGCCCAGTTGGATCATCTGGCTATAATACCTGCGACCTAGGAGAAAAACTGACTCTCTATTTCAGAGGCTGCCACATTTATTCTTGCACATGGACATGCAAGAATTTTGGTGTGGAGGAGATGTTAAGTCTCAATTTTGCCTATTTTTTTTACACCTTTCCCGGGCCTTACCTCCCCTATTTTTGAACTCCTTCCACCCCTAATTATGCTTAGTTCAACTATATTGTTTATTTTTGGCTAAAAGGGTGCTATAAGCTTAAGGCATGTCAAATTAACATAATAAGTGCCATTTTTCCTTGAACTAGAAGTATTCTTTGATCTAGTTGTATCTTTATTGAATTACCACTCCAACTGATCTAGAAATCATTTGCAGATTTTTTTTGATTCAAAACAGCTCTGCAAATTCCTGAAGACAGCTCATGCAGCCACATTTCGTGTAGAAGCTCCAAAATTCCTCCAGACGCCAATTTCCTACAACGAAATCAACAGTTGACTATGTTCTAATTATTTCCATATCAAGCAAGAATATGGGTTTTGTGTGGAATTTGTTTCACAAGGAGGCTATCTTATTCGTTGCTTCGAACCTCCTTCTAAAAAAACCCAAACCTACAGACTTCTTCTTGTGACCACATGAGGAGGCAACTTCATCTATGCAACGAAAATCATCTAATCCATGCTTTAATTCATTGATTAGACTCAAAAGAAGGTAATTTTGATGATATGGACCTGTATTGTTGGCTGATAGCTTAGATTAGTAATTTTCCTTATTCGAGCCAAATATGGGATTTCGAGACTGTATAAAATCAGATGTATTTCATATCGTAAAGGGTTGTTGGGTTGGGATTTTTTCTGATAAGAAATATATTAGATTGTACTTGGTTGTATACTTTCAGATTAATATAATATCTTATGTTATGTCTATTTTGCTGAGAAATATCTTCGAGTTTTGAATGAATTGTGAGTGAGGGAGGGCCCCATTTGCTCACAACTCCTGTAGTGCAGTGTGTGTGTGTGTGTTTAATTTTTTTTTATGCAGCAATAATTCTTTTACACAGCTAATTCACTTTTTCTAATTTTTCAACAACAGTTTGTTAATTGATTAAATTTCTTATGTTAATGCATTAATTTCATTTGATCAAAGCTTGGATTTATGTTGTCTAATTTGGTTTCTTGATTGTTGTAATTTTATCTTTTATCTTTTCATGGTCAATATCAGCAATACTGAGAGTTGTAGAGGGATTTTGTAGTCCACTCCATAGCCTTTGCTACTAAGTATTAATGTATGAAAGAGTCATTAGTTGGTGTGTGTATGAATAGTCAATTTATGAACACTTGCAGTAATAAGCCTGCATATATTTTGCATAGTATCTCACAAGCTTACCTACCTTGGGTTGAAAATTTATGATTGGCAAATTATAAGTCTATAATTTGACTCAATAAGTAGGTCCTGCAGGCATTCCCTATAGAATTTACTTGGAAATATGGCTTTTTCCATTTTAAAATCATTTTCTCTTATATACATCACATCGTAAAATAATTCAAGTGACTTTTAGGAGTAATATATGCTTCGCTATGGTTTTGCGATTGCAGTGAGGTGATTTACCTACACTTAAGTACTTTAAAAGCCAAACTTTAAGGTTTCATCCCTTTTTTTATCCCTATTTATATCAAAAGAAATACTCTAAGGGTTTTATTTGTTTTAACTCTAAAAATTAAAAAGGGTCCCCATTATTTTCTAAGGTAACTATTGCTTAAAATAATGGGGGTTGTTGATTTACACAACAATTTTCAATTCACTAGAAGAACCAGTTATCTCTGAAAAACAATTTCTTAGTATCTTGAAATAAGTAAAAATAATTTAAGGAAACAAGAACTATTTTTCAAAATATTTAAATGAATGAAATTACTCTTAATATAAAAACTAATCTTTATCGTTAATCATTCACAAACATTTCATAAATAAATTCATTCATTGCTTTCTATCAATCATTATATGGTTTAAAAGATAAAGTAAGTTCCCTTTTGTTACTTATCCTTTTTATTTTCTCCTTTTGTCATAGGTAGAGCCACTATTGCTAGTTAATATTAATAGCTCAAGCAAGGTTACCTTTTAACCGTCAATGATTCAGTATCCCATCCATTTTATTATTACAATTTTTTTAGATAAATTCTTAATCTTAAGACTTATTTTTTATTTTTCCTAAAAATTCATTGTCCTGGCTTGGTGACCAGAATGTGACAATGCCATTCACTGGTTTATATTTAAACTGAACAAGCTAGACCGTGATGATATCCCCTGTCTTATGATTTTAACAATCATGAGTCATTACCCTGAGTTGGTATGCAAGTGCAGTAATGTCAGTTAATTATTAACTTATGATCATGGTAAGCAGGCTCGTAATGAGACCTCTTATCCTTTTAAGTGTTATATATTTTTGAATTACAGTCTAAAAAGGAATTTTCAATGGATGGGGAGAATCAATGACTCCTTAAGAGTTTTGGAGTTACATAAAGTATTTTATTTGTAAAGATGAACCTTTTTCTGATTGATGCTAAAGTAAAAAGACATTACAAATTTAAAGTTTACAAAATTTACAATTTTGATGGAAAAATATTTCAGATTTGTATAGTATTCCTTCAATTTTTATATTTTGGTAGTTATTTCCTCAAATTTTTCTATTCTTCAAAAATAAAAAACATAAAATAATTTAGAGGTGTTGTGAACAACCAAAAGTATGCAATCGAACATTATTTTCCTATAAAAAATAGAAGTGCAAGTATAGTACATTTGGAAGATAATTTTCCTCTAAGAAAATAATTTTTTCAGAATTAGCCCATTAATAGGGAGTAAAAATTTTCTCCCTTGAAGGTCTTGTAACATAAAGGTTAATGAACACTTTTTTCAATGATTTGGAATGCTCCAAGCCATATTAATTCTTTGGAATTTGGTAAGATTTTTCCTCGCGTGCCTTGTCCCATTTGAGTACAATATAATATTCCAAATGGAAAAATCACAGTAATACAAGCAATAATAGACTAAAATTACAAAAATATGGAAAACACATTAAAAACACCAGAAAAGAGGCAAAAATTGTTGAGCCATTTTATTAAAAATGGAGGTGAAAAAAAAATACAGCATTGCCAAAAATAGATAGAACTCTAATAAGCTAAAGCTGGCTGAAATGACCCTCAGGTTTGCACACTAAAACACTACTCTATTGTTGATGTTGCTGGACTCTTCCATTGTATTGTAATATTCCTAATTAGCCCAAGCTAATAGGAATATTCAATTTTGTTTTAATTTTCTGTTTCATGAATAAATGTGTAAGGAAGGACAATAAAAACTCCTAAAATAGTGAATAAATAAATGCCACATGTGAACAAATAAAAATATGGGCTATCTTAATAAAACACCCTTATGTGTGAAAGGGATTGAGTCATTTGACTAGGTCAACCATGACTAAATCAACAACGATGTCTAGATGAAGTGAACCTCCTTGATGCACAGTGTTGTTTTGGTTGGAGGTGTTACACCATTTTTTGGTCATCTAACCTATTATCATTAGATGGACCCAAGTACACCATGTAAGACCAATTTTACCCTAAGTAAAATTGCTTTCACTATGAAAAATAACTTAATAAACCACATTTATTAGGTTGTTTATGGTCTAAACAGGAAACCCCAAAAGGAAATATTAAACAAACCTATTTTGTTTAATTTTCCTCATGGAATAATTAATTAAACCATAATTTAATTATTATTCCTAGTCATGTTTAATCCAAAAACAAAGAAATTAATTAGATAAACCTTTATTTATCTTATTATTTTCTAGGAATAATTATTTAATCTTATTTAGATAATATTCCTTGTTAAATATGACCAAATCACCCACAAATAATTAAATAAATCATTATTTATTTGATTATCTTCTAACCGTTTCCTTAAAAAGATAAATAAATCATTTATTTACTTATTTTTGACAAATTAAGGGATTTGACCCAAGTCAAATACCTTTTCCCTCCAACAAATATAATAAAATATTCCATAAAAAGTGGATCTAGATCTGGTTAACCCATGCACCAAGATCTAGAATGACCCAATATTTTGTTATAAATAGGAGGGTTTTTCCTAACATTCTTCACCTTTTGTTGCCTATTAGATCACTCTGGATCTATACACTTGGTCACTCTTTTCTACCATTTGCTGTGTGAGCTCCCTTTGAGTTCTATTCTTTGTGTGGGTTTTCTACACCAACAAGAGAGAGAAATCTTAGATCTGAAGTGCTGAGGACTCCCAAGAACCCATCCCACTGAGGAGAATTGGATACGCCTTCTTGTTTTCCTCCCAGGTGCCCAATTAATATAAAAATTCTTTCAAAAATTGTTCTTGTCTTGTCTATTGGTATATGGAGCAAACCCTTATTTTTTCTACTTAATGTCTTTCCATGCATAGATCTGGTTTTTGCAGCTCTTTTATGTTCAACTAATCGCAGATCTGAAGATATTGGCAGCCACTTTTGTTGTTAGGGATATTATTTATGCGTAGCTAAAGTGGTCCTTTTTCGTACACTTCGACAAAGGATTCATACTAACAAATGGCGACTCCACACGGGTTTTAAATTACGACCGCTGTCGTTTTTCATATTCCTGCATATCCAGCTACTTCAGACCCTAGGGTTTTTTTTCAGCCATTTATTTTTCCTATTTTTATGTTGTTTTTCTCACATAAAACCCTAAAACATCAAAATTTCTAACTTCCGTGTGTTTCTAGCCCTATTGCGCAGGTAACCGACACTAGCCGCAACTGAGACGGTAACTTTTCTGAAAATCTGCCGCCGAGACAACCGGAACGGGGGGTCGCACTTTTTGGCCCATAACCTGCGACCTGGACCTCCAGGTCGCACTTTTCTGCCCCTTTTCTGCGACCTGCACTGAAAACAGGTTAGAACCTGCGACCTGCCAATTTTTCAATGGTTTTTCTGCAATTTTTCTGGGTTTTGCTGAAGCTTCTGTCAGGGTTTTCCAGCCTCTGTCTCAGCTCGCTTTGACCAAGTTCTGTTCTGTTTTTACTCATCTAAGTGGGAACCTAGCCCCCTAGGGCTTTAGTACCCTCCACTTTTTGTGGAAGAGTTTTAGCTATTTCAGCCGTCTGTTTTTCAGAGTTTCAACCTTCCTTTTTTTCAGATCTGGAGCCTCCTCCTCAGATCCCTTTAAATCAGCCTTCCTTCCTTTCAAATCACCTCTTGTCATTTTGTTTGGACCTCTCTTTAGGACCTCCTCCCTGTCCTTTTCGCTTTTTGTTGATTTCTTCCCTTTTTTCTAGCCACCTTGCCTCTATCTCTTGGCTGTGATCTGCACCTCTTTTCAGCAGCTTTATCCTTTAGATCCCTATCCCTTTTGACCCTAGATCTATTGGCCTCTTTTTAAGTGTGTTTTGCCTAGATTTTTGCCCTTTTTTAGATTAATTTTGAGCGGCCCGCCTTCTTGGGTTGAAGCAATGCATTAGTAGTTGTTATTTGTCTGTTATTTCAGCGTTATATACTGTTCTCTGCAGATTTATTTTCAGTTACGCAGCACACATTTTCTTGCTCTCAAAACGGAAAGGGTTTAAAAATTAAAATTAACGCACACCACACACTGACCCTAAGTGAAGAAGCGCTTGGTTAACACCACCTGGCAAAGACTCTAAAATCAATTGTCACTGCACTTTTTCTGCCCTTGACCTCACTTGATTCTATCCCTGGTTGCCCTTGTCGGTTTCCTTCTTCCCGTCATCATCGCGACCCCAAGACGCCTTTCCCGGAGACTTCTTGGCCTTCACCCTCAGTTTCCGGTTGATCGACCTGCTCCGTCCCGCCGTCGTCGAGCCAGTCCTCCTCCAAGTGCGCACTCCGACTCCTCTTCTGATTCATTAGGTTCTCCCTCTCCTCCTGGTTCTCCCCCTGTCACCTTCACTATGTCTGGTCCAGGGCCTAACGTTAGTGGTGCTCCAGGCCCTAATGCTGTAACCACTACTAGCGGAACCGCCACAAGAACTACCTCCGCCATACCCTTGCTTCCGTACATTGCAAGGCTCAGCCTCCCTGATTTCAATCAGTTGATCAATGACCCTATCCGCCACGATGTTGGTTGGCCTGCTATGCCAACCAAGCTCCCCTTCGACATCCCTAAGTTCGAAGGCCTTGCTGGAGAAGATCCAACCAATCATGTCCGATCTTTCCACATGTGGTGTTCCTCCAATTCCATTACCGATGACTCCATTCGTCTTCGTTTGTTCCAACACACGCTTACCGGCGAAGCTTTTAAATGGTATGTTGACCAAGCCACCTCTTCCCATACCACCTTTGTGACCCTTGCCCAAGCATTTTTGTCTTATTTCCAGCTCCCTCTCCGATACGATACTGGCACAGAGCTCTTGACTTCATTCAAGGAAACCTCTTTGACCCGCCTTTCCACCCATGTTCAGGAAAGGCGAAGAAGACGGAGCTTATGTCGAGCCCCCCCCTTCAAAGATCGAGTTTACATGGACTGGTTCCTTCGCACCCTCTTAGCTCCTATCGGCAAAGATGTCGCCTCTCACTTTCCTCAAACCGAAGAAGCCGCCCTCCAAATAGCCTTGAAATATGACCTGATCTACGCTCAATCTGGTTATGTTTATACCATTCTTCCTGACCTCCCCAGGCCCGGCGGCGCTAATGGCCCAGGGGCATCTCATTCCGCTGACGGTATCGTTGGATCCCTTTCCCATCTGTACGCTCAACCTCCCATGGGCTATGGTCTCCCTCAGGGAGGGGCCAGCACCTCCAGCACTCTTCCCCCTCCCAGTAGCATGTATCCAGGATACGGCATGCCTCCTCCTTTTGCCCAACCTCCTGCTTACCTCAATGTTTACCAACCTAACCATTACCTTTATCCGCAGCCTGGTGCGCCAGCTCCTCCAGCATATGCGCTTCCATCTCCCTTACCTCCTCCAAACCCGCAACAGCACTTACAGCCCCCTCTAGGGCAAGTATTTGCACAGTAGGGCGAGACTAATCCCCCTTCTTCTCAAAGAAGGCAGAGAGGCAACCCAAACCAATCTGCCCCTGGTACCCATGGACCCAATCCTGGTGTTGACCCTAACACTGCCAACCAGCAACAGGGCACTCAGCCCAAGCCGGATAGGCCGCTTCGTACAAATAAGCCTTGTTCGTGTTGCGGTGTTTATGGTCATTACACCCACAATTGTCCCCTCTTACCCCAGATGCGGCAGATGTGGGAGTCTCAAGCCACATTACGCAGACAACACGCCTCCCCTCATGCTCCTCCTAATGTGGCCACTACTCAACCAGATGTGTTTACTGATCCTTTCCCTCAGCAAGGATTCGTGGCTACCCAACCGGGCCGACGTGCCCGTGTCACATTCTTCCTTTCCGGTTCCGATTACGTATCCTATGCACTCGATCCTTCCCCGACCGTCGACCTTCACCTTCAACTTTGCCCCGCGCACCCCCAAGTCTCCCCGCGCTCCGTTCCCCCGAGCCTCCTTCTTCGTGTTCTGTCATATTCTTTCGACATCCAAAGGTCTCCTTTTACATATCCCCCAACCCAAAGTTTGTGGGTTCAGCACAAGCTTCTCAAGGGACCCCTACGAAACACCGCTTCCGGCCGAGTCAAGCCATTCGTATAGCATAGTAGATGATTTGGCGCAATCTCCTGCTGCCATTTCCACATTGGAACTCCTCCAATCGTGCCCTTCCCAAAAGAAGGCTCTGCTATCTGCCATGGGCGCTGTAGATCCTGCCGATGACCAAATGATTGTTTTCGACGCCCATCAATCAGAACATCCTCCTCTTCCTGCTTCCGTAGCCTTCCAAATCCCAGTCAAAATCCGGAACGCTAACGTTTCTCGGTGTATAATTGATGAGGGGGCATCCACCTGTGTGATGTCCGCTTCGGTTTGGAAGCAACTCAGATCTCCTGAGTTGGCCCCTTCCACAATCACCCTTCGAGCGTGGGATGGCCACGCCTCCCAGCCCATTGGCCTCTTCCGTAATTGTCCTATCCACCTCGCCGCAAGACCGTTTGCATCGACGCCGGGTCATCAACGCCGCTAGACTACAACACTTATTGGGGCGAAGCTACACCTATGTTATAAATCACGTCCCATCCGTGGCTTGGAAGATGTCTTTTCCCCACAATGGAAAGATAGTCACCATTGACCAGTTGACTTATCATGAGCCAAATTCTCATACCTCCCCTGAGACGACCATCTCTTCTGTAACCAATAAGCAAACCGTTGATTCCTTGACCAGTGTCTCTCCCGGCATCTACAAAGACTCCTCTTTGCTTGGAACTTTCCCTGGTCTCCCTCTTCCTCCTATCACTGATCCCAGCTTATCGAATGTTTTCATGATGCAATCGTCTCAGGATGCCCGTAAGCGGCCTGCCTCGGCTAGTCAGCAACCTCCCCCTCACCCTCCGCAACCCGCTCCTATCCATTCATCTCAGCCAGCCGGACATCCTCCTTTTGGCCCTCCCTCTACAGCTGGTATCCCTGAACCCCTTTATCCTCCTGGATCGGTTCCTCCTGGCCTTAACCATCTCGAAGCCGTCCCTCCTGGTCATTACCCTGCTGGGCAGATCCCTTTCCTAGCTCCCCCTCCCGGAGTATATTCTGTCCCCGTCATGGCCACCCTCTCTCTCCCTAACCCGACCTTGGGCATACCGGTCTAGTACCTCGATCCCCCAGCCGCTACCCCACCCGGTCACCCCAAACCTTACCTTGCTTTGACACCGGTTCAACTGGTCCCCCTCACCTCCTCCGGGCCCACCGCACCTCCCCAGGACCCTACTCCTGTGGTGCCAGCCCCGGGAAAGAAAGGAAAAGCTCGTAAGGGGGAAACCCATCAAGACCAGGCCGCCCTGACAACCCGTACCCCTCCGCGACCGCCAAATCCCGCTATCCAATGCGCTTTGTGCGATATCGTCGGTCACGCCACCCATATGTGTCCTGAATTTCCGCACCTCAATATCCTGGTCAACGAGACGTTTCCCGACTCTGACATCCCCGAAGTCTACGTCACTATCCTGGACTCTATCCCGAAACTCAAAACCTTGCGCACAAACCACCCTTGTGCTTTGTGCGATTTCCATGGCCATTACACCCACCTCTGTCCCCGCCTTGACGAGTATCATTCCTCCCTGGACATGTACCGCTGATTCAAGGCTACGTCGATAGGACCAGAGGATCTTCCTACTCCCATTCACATTCCTCCCCCTGCTATTGAACCAACAGCGTCGTCAACCACTATTTTGTACCTGTCATCATCCTTGCGAGAGAGTTCACCTACCCTTCAACCTGCAGATACTCTCGGCTCCTCCTCAGCCGACCTTGGATCCATTGATATTGCACATCTGAGCCCTTCTCCTCCTGATGACCCATCACACATCACTACCTCCTCGGGTGGCCTTTCTTCCTCCAGTCTTCCCCTCTTCGAGTCCGATGAAGAAATTATGGAAGCCATGACCAACCCTGACTTTCCCTGGGACGATATGCACCATCATGCATACTTCCTCCCACAGCAGTCCCATGACCAATTTGCTGTGGAAACCAAAGACTTCATTCCCCATGAAGTCGATTGGTTCAAAAATCCCATCCCTGCACCTGATGCTTTCGAAGAAGGAAACATGGCCAATATCTCTCCTACCATCAAAATTGACATTTCATTCAAACCAGGAATAGAAGAATATATCACCTTGGGCGCCCAATGCACCCCGAAAGAAATCGAAGCTTACACCAAGCTTTTCAAAGAATTTCGCGATATTTTCGCCTGGTCCTATTCTGAAATGCCCGGACTCGATCCCGCCATTGTCGAACACCATATCGACACATGGCCTGATGCCAAATTGGTCCGTAAAAGGTTGAGACCCATTCATCCTTCCAGACGTGACGCTATCAAAGCCGAAATCGGTAAGCTCAAGCAGGCTGGTTTCATTTACCCCATTGAATACACCACTTGGGTATCCAACCCAGTTTCCGTTCTCAAGAAACAAGGCACCATCCGTGTCTGCACAAACTTTCGCGACTTGAACAAAGCTTGTCCCAAAGAAAACTTCCCCACACCGTTCATTGACCAAATCATTGACGAGTGTGCGGGGCATGAGGTTCTATCCTTTATGGATGGTTTCTCCGGATACAACTAAATTGCTATCCGTCCTGCTGATCAACTCAAAACCGCGTTCATTAGTCCGTGGGGAACTTTTGCTTACCGGGTCATGCCTTTCGGCCTCAAAAACGCCGGCGCCACTTTTCAACGGGCCATGTCTTATTGTTTCCATGACTTAGCTCATATTATCCTTGCTTATTTAGACGACCTTACTGCACGTTCTAAGCATCGGGCGCAGCACCTACACGATCTACGTACCATTTTTCTCCGATGTCACAAGTATAATATCCGCCTTAACCCATTGAAATGTGTTTTTTGCGTTCCTGCCAGCCGTCTCTTATGCTTCATCGCGTATAAGGATGGTATCACTCTTGACCCTTTGAAAGTTCAAGCCATTCTTGAACTTCCCATTCCGCGTACCCTACTCCAGCTCCAAAGTCTCCAAGGCAAAGCTAATTTTCTTCGTCGGCTCGTCCCTGACTATGCCACCACCGCACATGGGTTCCTTAGACTCCTCTGATCTACTATCCCATTCGTTTGGGATTCCTATGCTCATGAGTCTTTCTATGCCCTCAAGCAGGCTCTCACATCCGCTCCCTTGATCCGCCCTCCCGACTTTGATCGGGACTTCATCCTGTATATCTCCGCTTCCACCTATTCGGTCGCTTGAGTCCTTATCCAGGAAGATGACAATGGTATCGAGCATGTGATTTACTACGTCAATAAGAACCTTGTAGGGCCCCCTGTTTCCTACTCATATGAATAAAAATTAGCGCTGGCTGTCGTGTTCTCAGTCCAAAAACTTTTTCATTATATCCTCATGCGCTCCACCAAGGTTGTGACTAATTCCAACCCCCTGGCTTTCCTATTGAGTCGCCGTATCCTCACTGGGAAGTACGCCCGTTGGGTCATTATTCTTCAGGAATTCGACCTCAAATTTGTCACACCAAAGAGTAAGAAAGGCTTAGCCCTCGCTGAGCTTATTTCTGAATTACCTACCAGATCGCAAGACCCTCCAGTTAATGATGACTTTCCTGATGAACACTTATTTTCCATTACTGCCGACGACCTGTGGTATGGCGATATTCTTACTTACTTGCGAACCCAAAAGTTCACCCTCCACCTTGATCGTGAGGCTCGCCGACGTATCCGACACCAAGCTCCCCGATACCTCCTTATCGGCGACGACCTCTATCGTCGCGGGGTTGATACTGTCCTTCGTCGTTGTCTCACACACGCTGAAGCTGAACAGGTCCTTAATGCCTGCCATAGCGGCGCTTGCAGTGGCCACCTCTCCGGTCTTGCTACCGCCCAAAAAGTCATGCACGCTGGGTATTTTTGGCCTTCCCTCTTCAGTGATTGCATTGAAGCAGTCAAACACTGTCCCAATTGCCAACATTTCGCCCCTAAGGCGCGAGCTCCCCCAGCTCCCCTCCATCCGGTCGTCTCCACTGGTCCCTTCTGTAAATGGGCCATCGACTTTATGGAGTGTCGCCCGCCATCCACTGGTAACCACAAATATATCATCGTGGCGGTCGACTATTTCACAAAATGGGCCGAGGCCATGCCTACATTTAACAACACGTCAGCTACCGTGGCCCTCTTTTTCTTTAACCACGTTATCGCTCGATTCGGAGTTCCGAAACAACTGGTCTCTGACCATGGCAGACATTTTGAAGATGAGATATGGCGCGAGCTATCCCCACTATTGGGTTTTGAGCACCAATATTCCTCCTCCTATTACCCCCAAGGTAATGGCCAAGTTGAAGCAGTCAACAAAATTCTCAACACTATGCTTCAATGGACGGTGAATAAGCACAAAACAAACTGGCACCTGATGCTCTTCCCTACTTTATGGGCCTATCGGACTTCTGTTAAAACCGCCATCGGGTTCACTCCTTTCCACCTCGTTTTTGGAGAGGAGGCAGTCTTACCAATCGAGTGTGAAATCCCTTCCCTGCATCTGGCCGTCGAACTTCTCCCTAACACCCAACCTCTAGAATAATGACTTATCATGCTCGAGCACGCTTCCGAAGACCATCGTGTTGCCTTGCAAACCATGGAAGCGGCCAAGAAACGCACCAAAGCTCAGTATGACCGAAAAGTCCAGCCTCGCACTTTTCACGAAGGAGACCTTGTTCTAGTCTATGACCAGGCCCATGATTTCCTTGGTCATGGGAAGTTCGACTCATTATGGCTAGGCCCTTACATCATCAGTAAGGATCTCAGTAAGGGGGCATACCTCTTAGAGGATTTCGAAGGAAACCCCCTTCCTAATCCTCGCAATGCGCTCTATCTTAAGAAATATTACCCTTAGCATTTCCCTTCTGAAATGCATGTTTTATTTTCTTTTAGATAGCCAGCATCTTTTTTCATTTTTTGTGTTTGACACTTCACCAGGACACATTTTGTCCAAGAAGGGTCACTTCACCTTGCCTTAAAATCGAATTTCCTCACTTACGCCACTTGTACTTGGGGCACCATTTTGCCTCCTTACTTGTCTTTGTTCGTGTCGATTTTCATCATGAGTTACTATCTTGTACTCATGTTTTCATGGTCCCCCATTGGGCCTTTCCTATGTGGCAGCACCATCAAGTCGCCCTTGTTTAGAGCATCCAAGTTGAGTCATCATCGCATTCATGGAGTCTATCCCGAGTCCCTTTGTACCCCGCTATAGCCCTCCATCCTTCATTGCTTGGTCTCTCTCTTGTGTCGCACCTTATGGCCTTCAGTCCCACTGTCCCCTATCCCTTATGATATTATGTCAGTCGCTACCATGTCATTCATGCCCTTTATGCTCTAACAAGGGAAGTCGTCCATTCGCTACTCAGTCCTTTCCATTTCACCATCATCATTAGTGTCAGTCTGTCCGTCGCTCTACTATTTTCTCTCGTGCCTTAGTTGAGGATCTCTCATTGCCTCACCTATGGCGGACCTCCTTCTGTCGACATCAGCTCCTTCATTCCAGAAGACAGGTCTAGAGGGCGGTGTACCTTGGTTCCAGCTTCCACTCTTGTTTGGTGCCTCGGATCAGGCAAAGGGATCTCTCATTTCCCTTTGACTTGATTGTTTCTCCACTCCAGCTCCTTTCCGCATGATCGAGATCCGTATACTTGATGGTTCAGTGATACAGCAGCGGCTCTTGATGATTCCCGGGTGTGTGTGAGATGTCTCAACCTTCATGAGGGGGTGGCCCTGCAGGTAGCCCCCCACATGCCCGGATGACCTCCTCCTTGCAGCCTTCGATGCAGCTCCAGATATTTGATGATGTTGGCCTTAGCCACTTGCAGCGCCTCTTTGATTTGCATGTATCAGTCAGATTTTGTGAGCCCTTCCCCATTTACATGGGGCATTTGGGTTGTATTTGTATCTCATGTACTCAGATATTATTGTACAAGTCCTGGCTGTTATCCCAGGCACAACATGTATGTGGGATTCCTCATTGTATTTTTATCTGGCTCATGATTATGCCAGCTGTACTTTATGGTTCGGTCCCTTGTTTACTGGACACACTATTCTTTTGTACTTTGTCTTGGCGGGCATAGGTATGCCTCCCCCGCCGCCTTCAGCACAGGTACCCTCTCATAAAAAGAGACTTGTTGCACCTGCGAGTCTCGTCTCCTCAGGGTCTAGTTCTTCAGCACACTATCTACCTTTCATTTCTCTCTCTGACTTCCCTTTTGTTGTCTAGTGATTGAGTTCTTACAACGTACTTCGGTCATACGATTTTCTCCTGACACTTGCACGCTGGGGGGCAATCTGTTACACCATTTTTTGGTCATCTAACCTATTATCATTAGATGGACCCAAGTACACCATGTAAGACCAATTTTACCCTAAGTAAAATTGCTTTCACTATGTAAAATAACTTAATAAACCACATTTATTAGGTTGTTTATGGTCAAAACAGGAAACCCCAAAAGGAAATATTAAACAAACCCATTTTGTTTAATTTTCCTCATGGAATAATTAATTAGACCATAATTTAATTATTATTCCTAGTCATGTTTAACCCAAAAACAAAGAAATTAATTAGATAAACCTTTATTTATCTTATTATTTTCTAGGAATAATTATTTAATCTTATTTAGATAATATTCCTTGTTAAATATGACCAAATCACCCACAAATAATTAAATAAATCATTATTTATTTGATTATCCTTCAACCACTTTCTTAAAAAGATAAATAAATCATTTATTTATTTATTATTGACAAATAAAGGGATTTGACCCAAGTCAAATACTTTTTCCCTCCAACAAATATAATAAAAATATTCCATAAAAGGTGGATCTAGATTTGGTTAACATTATTTTAATCATGCACCAAGATCTAGAATGACCCAATATTTTGTTATAAATAGGAGGGTTTTTCCCATCATTCTTCACCTTTTGTTGCCTATTAGATCACTCTGGATCTATACACTTGGTCACTCTTTTCTACCATTTGCTGTGTGAGCTCCCTTTGAGTTCCATTCTTTGTGTGGGTTTTCTACACCAACAAGAGAGAGAAATCTTAGATCTGAAGTGCTAAGGACTTCCAAGAACCCATCCCACTGAGGAGAATTGGATACGCCTTCTTTTTTTCCTCCCAGGTGCCCAATTAATATAAAAATTCTTTCAAAAATTGTTCTTGTCTTGTCTATTGGTATATGGAGCAAACCCTTATTTTTTCTACTTAATGTCTTTCCATGCATAGATCTGGTTTTTGCAGCTCTTTTATGTTCAACTAATCGCAGATCTGAAGATATTGGCAGCCACTTTTGTTGTTAGGGCTATTAGTTATGCGTAGCTAAAGTGGTCCTTTTTTGTACACTTTGACAAAGGATTCATACTAACAGGAGGCTACACATGTGAAAGAAGCTAAATCATTGAGATGGTTTAGGGTTTTGCAAGATCTCAATATTATAAAAGGAAGAGGAGGACAATAAGAGAGGGGTTGTTGATGAACATATTACTTCTAAGGATTTTTTTTGTTTAGAAATTTCTTATTCTCTTGGCTTTTTAGCAAAGAATAGTGTTGTTTATCACTGGGTGTTCTTGAGCGGGAATCCCACCTCTTCCATTGAGTAGCTCTTGGAGGAGTCTTGCATTTCTTGTCCACTATCAGGCATTTGGCCAAGCTCTTCTTCCAACTACAATGCAGATCTTATTTAGGGTTTGGTTGTATTTGTAAGTTGCAGCAAGTGTAGGCTATATATACTCATATCTAGGCCAATATAGTGCCTTTTTTGAGTGGGAGAGTCTTCTAGCCCCCTGGAAAGAGAGTATTGGATGATTGGAGCTCACTTTCAGATCTTGGCTTGAGGCCAACTCATGTTCTAGAGCCTACAATGCAGTCCATCTTCCAGTACTATGTTATTTGCAAGGAGAAATTTGTATGGTGTCTTGGAATACTTTTGGGAGAGAGATATCTAGTGTTGGAAATCTGCCCTCATTATGGTGATCTGTGGATTACAGATCTAATCCATGTCATATTTAGATATGATCTGAATACTTTAGTATTTTCTTCATAATTTCTGAATCATTCTACAGATCTGTTGCATTAGATCTCAGATCAACTCCATGTACTTCACTTTTTGCTGAAAACCCCAAGGGGAATTTGTAAAGGAGCCTTACTAGTGTAAAGATCTGATATAGATATAAATTTTTATACACAGATCTGCTCTAGATCTTAAGTGTAATCTACAGTTGCTATTAGCTAATAAAATAACGTTGTCAAGCTTGTTAAGTCACATTGTATGGTTGCAACAACTCATTCTTGAGGATTTCTTCATGTAAATTCTTCTATTTTCTTTTCTATAATGTATGGGCTTTAATAAAACTCTGATTTGTTGTTATAAATGACATTATTGAGCCTCCATATTGGCCTCCTGCTTTTATTTAGCTAAACTACATTATTTCTGCATAGTATTTTTTAGTGTTGCTGCTTGTTCCCTTTTGGGGATATTATAGTGGTATCAGAGCAATCATCTTGGCACAGCATGTGCTTTTCTTGAAAAGCCAATATGTCTATAGAAGGAGATGAACCTCTTACTGACAGAGACAAGAGGTATCTGAAAAGAAGACAGAAGAAATGTGATTACACAAAAGACAAAGGAGATAAGGGTCAAACCCCTTTATCTGGAAGAATGAAAGGGAAAGAGTTCCCAAAAACTCTGTTCCAAACTATGCATGAGCTAAAGAGTGAGATCAGGGGAATAAGGAAAGAAAAACATGCAGATATTTTGGAGAGGTTTTCACATGAAGGAAGCCCCAGTTATTCATATGATGTGTGTGAGCATTCAACCACACAATCTGATCTACAAAATTGTAGCATACCTACATTCCTTACAAGAGGAGAAGCAGGAGAGACACCAAAAGAGGAGACTCTTAGTGACTATCTCCAAGAATATGAATCTTAGTCTAAAATATTCAAAGAGCATCTAAGCTTCCCAAAGTTTTGTAAACTCAAAGAAGAGAGAAGATCCAGCAGAAACATGAGAAGAAGAGGGTGCATGCAGTACACCTTGGGGAGAACCTTTCTACCTACATTTGATGGATCACCTGAGGACTCAACCATGTATTGGGTAAAGAATTTGGACACATATTTTCAGCTGCATCAAGTTTAAGAAGAAGAAGCCATAAGAGTAGCAGCGCTGCACCTCCAAGGTAAGGCTTATGCCTGGTGGTTATTTGAATCTTCTTCATTAAGAAATGTAAACATCTCTACTTATGCATAGTTCACTAGGAGATTAGTGAAAAGATTTGATTATAAGCCATATAAAATATGTTTGGGTGAGCAAACTAAACCCAAGAGTTCAGAACCTTTGCATGATATGGAAGGATCCATGAAGAAAACTCCATTCCAAAACATTGTTGAAAGGGTTAAAGATCTACTACATGATTTGCCGAGGGAAAATACCTCACTTCAGCAAGTAAGTTCCTCTCAAGAGGAAGACATGAGTGTTCCTTTTACAAAAAGATACCAAGAGAAAGGATCTCCTATTAATCAGGCATGCTCCATTGATGAGGAGGAGAAAGAAGAAGAGCTGAAAAGTTCCTCCAGCACTGTGACAGCAAGAGGAGATCTATTTTTATTGGGAGATGGAGATGAAGCCATTGATTCTACTAAGAGGGCTCTTGTATCTTTGCAAGAAGGCCCCAAGGATCTTACACATGGAGAGAATGAGAAGCATGTGTCTATGATGATAGACAAGGAGACAAAACCATGGAAGAAATGTGTTCCAACACTACAGTTAGTATTGGGAACACACAATATGATAGAACAGTCCTTTGTGATCAAGACTCTTGACACCAAGGAGATGATGGGTGTTCATGAATTAACTACATCCAAAGAGAGCACCTTAGATTGTGGGATCTTGCAGAAGGTAGGTGAAGAAGAGAATATGAAGGATCGTATCACTGATATGATGGGAGGTGATCCTCCATTACATGGAAAAGAAGATGGGGAAATTTCTCCACTCAAATAGAATCTCACGTCTATAATAATGATGCCCCATTATCCTGATACTTCCACACAAAAATCAGATATGGATTTGCACAGTGGAAGAAGTCATAAGATTTTTCCATCTGTTATTCATATGGGGAATGAGCCATGAGACAGCATTACCTTGTGATATACCACCTACGAGACCACTTGATTTAGATTTGGTGAAAGATGTTTCATGCATTTATGCTCCTTCCATAGATCCAAGGAAGGAGGGAGCACTAGAAGACCACACTACAGCGCTAAGAGTAGGGGGAAGCCTCAAGGAAAGGGAAAGTATTTTTCCCTTAACATCATTATCCATTCTCTCATATCAGACTGCGCTGAGAAAAGGTGTTGCAAGGAGGAAGAATGACACCATCATGGAGCAAGGAAGGAAATCCTTGAATCAGTGGACAAACTTGTTTGGAAAACACTCTTCCATACATGATGAGAGATGGTGGTCACATATGCATACTTTGGCAAAACCAAGGAGGTTTTGGAAAGATGATAGCCTTCCATGGGAGACTAAATTCCAAGAATTTCCACTTTCTTTTGAGCATGTGCATGTGCAAGGAGAGCAACAAGGAAGGAATGGAAACCTTGCACCTTATACCTTTGGCATGGGAGATGTCAAGGAGGAGAAGAATGGGAGGCATGACCTTCCAACATACACCTTTGACATGGGGAATGTCAAGGAGGAGAGCAGCAACAAAGTATACATTTCAGATGACACATTATCAACGCTTTCATTGGTGGGCACATTAGATCCATATTGGAAATCCCAACTATTGGTGGAATATTCCAAGGATCTTCACACTTGCATGATTCTTGATGACTTGCTACATGATGAGAGCTATTAAATCATAGATAAAGTCATATACAATCACGGTAGGATCTTCTTGTCTAGAGCCTCCAACCTCAAGGAGAAGTTACTAAAAAGGGCTTATGAAGAGTTCTATTTCAGCCACACATATTCTATGAAGCTCAACAACATCATCTTGAGGAGCTAATATTGGGAGGGCTTTGAAAGAGAACTATATCAGCATTGTCAAAGATGCATGAACCTCATGGTGATGGATTAGCAGCATGACTCTATGAAAGACTTAAATCAGCCCTCTCTTTCTCTTTTTGAGGGAGAGAATAGATCTATGCCCCACTCCATTGATAGGAGGAGGATTTTTGGTGAAGAACATGCTCTTGTAACACATGTTTTATATTATAATTTCATTCATTATTACACCATGTTTTTGTAGGCCATGACTCCAAGGAGGATTATTTTATCTTGTAAGCCTCATGGCCAATATTGGGCCACAAAAATTTCTGAATTTGGCCACTCCCTTGGGAGAAAAGGGGAGATTTTTCTACATGATGGGTGCTTCCCTAAGGCATCAAACATATCTCATACTTTCAGCTATGGTGAGATGGTGTGGGCAGAAATTAAGTGGTGGGAAACCACTTGCCACATCTAGATCTGATGCAAGCAGGAGATGCTCTCTGCTGGTTCCATATGTGGGACTAGGACCCACCTCCATATGCATAAATTTCTGTTTGTATGTACATTGTTTTGATCCCCTATATTGATGATGTAATTTTACTTTTTATGGGGATGTATGGAGGAAGGAGGGAAGGCATGCATGTTCCCTATGGAATGGCTACTCTCCATGTACTTTATGTTTCATATTTCACAGAGAGCATTGGGCAAACCATGTTTGTTTCATGTGATCTATTGTCTCCTTATGGGATGAGCCATTTGCATCTCATGAGAACTTTGGAGGAGCAATTCATGGATGGATGGTTTGGTGAACACTTGGCTTATGGATGAAGCTTAGCTCATGTTGGTGTCACCAAGGGAGGAGGAGATAATATGCAACACTCACCTTATCAGTTTCTTGAGGACAAGAAACATTTTGGAGGGGAGGACTGTAATATTCCTAATTAGCCCAAGCTAATAGGAATATTTAATTTTGTTTTACTTTTTTTTTCATGAATAAATGTGTAAGGGAGGATAATAAAAAATCTTGAAATAGTGAATAAATCAATGCCACATGTGAAAAAAGACAAATCTGGGCTATCTTAATAAAACACCCTTATGTGTGAAAGGGATTGAGTCATTTGACTGGGTCAACCATGACCAAATCAACAACGCTGTCTAGATGAAGTGAACTTCCTTGATGCACAGCGCAGCTTTAGTTGGAGGCTACACATGTGAAATAAGCTAAATCATTGAGATGGTTTAGGGTTTTGCAAGATCTCAATATTATAAAGGGAAGAGGAGGACAACAAGAGAGGGGTTGTTGATGAACATATTATTTCTGAAGATTTTTTTTGTTTGGAAATTTCTTATTCTCTTGGCTTTTTAGCAGAGAATAGTGTTGTTTAGCACTAGGTGTTCCTGAGTAGGAATCCCACCTCTTCCATTGAGTAGCTCTTGGAGGGGTCTTACATTTCTTGTCCACTATCAGGCATTTAGCCAAGCTCTTCTTCCAACTACAACGAAGATCCTATTGAGGGTTTGGTTGTATTTGTAAGCTGCAGTAAGTGGAGGCTAGATCTACTTAGATCTAGGCCAATCTAGTCCCTCTTTTCAGGGGGAGAGTCTTCTATCCCCCTGGCAAGAGAGTATTGGATGATTGGATCTCACTTTCAGATCTTGGCTTGAGGCCAACTCATGTTCTAGAGCCTACAACACAGTCCATCTTCCAGTACTGCGTTATTTGCAAGGTGAAAGTTGTAGGGTGTCTTGGCATAATTTTGGGAGAGAGATCTCTAGTGTTGGGAATTTGTCTTCACTGTGGTGATCTGTGGATTACAGATCTAATCCATGTCATATTCAGATCTGATCCGAATACTCTGGTATTTTCTTCAGAATTTTTGAATCATTTTGTAGATCTATTGCATTAGGTCTCAGATCTACTCCATGTACTTCACTCTTTGTTGAAAACCCCAAGGGGAATTTGTAAAGGAGTCTTTCTAGTGTACAATTCTGATATAGATCTAACTTTTTGTACAAAAATCTGCTCTAGATCTGAAGTGTAATCTATAGTTGTTATCAGCCAATAAAATAATGTTGTCAAGCTTGTTTAGCCACATTCTATGGTTGTAGCACCTCATTCTTGAGGATTTATTCATGTAAATTCTTCTATTTTCTATTCTATAATGTATGGGCTTCAATATAACTCTAATTTGTTGTTATAAATGACATTATTGAGCCTCCCTATTGGCCTCCTACTTTTATTTAGCTGAACTGCGTTATTTCTGAGCAGTATTGTTTAGTGTTGCTGCTTATTCCCTTTTGGGGATATTAAATGTACTTCCCTAATGGAAATGTTGTAGCTGGCCAACTTCAGACTGTTGGTTGGGCTACTTCCACTGCTCAAAAAATTCTAGGACTTTGGAAAACTGATTCTTGCCCAAAACCCAGAAATGGTTTTCTCTAATCCCAACTTTCCAAATATTCCCTTTTTTTTTTCCTAGCTCCTATAGTTGCTAGCTGAGTATGAACTGCGTAAATGGGTTGATGTGCTGCTCAGAAAATTCTATGATTTTAACCATAGACTCACTCTACTCAAAAAACCCAGAAAAACCCAGAAATCTTCCCCCAAACTCTAATCTTCAAAATTTGGCATATCTATGCATGACCCTCTTCTAATTTAGAATTTTTTTGGCTATGAAAAGCTATGGGATGAATTGAAAGAGAAAATGTCTACAACTAATCCCCAAAGCTCAACTATTGAAGGGTTGACCCATTCACTAGATTCCAAGTAGGAATGCTATGGAATTTCACCCTCTCCTGGATCTCTCTGTAACTGCACTACGTAAGTCACTAAGTGGTTGTGTTGTTATAAAGGGGCTGCAAGTGGCTTGATTCCATATAATAAAATCATATCACGATGGATAGTAGGAATCCTTTCCTGAAGCTCTGTGAAAATCCTGAATGAAATCTCCTAAAAAAATCCTCTCCTGAGTTCTAGAGTCCCGTGATTTGGCAGATTGGTAGACCAAATGACAGGGTAACATGAAACCAGTCTTTGGAGTCCTAGGTGATGCAGGAGCATCTAGGCCAATTTTCATTTTTAATTATGTAATAAAGGGGGGTGTGACATTTTAATTGTTTTATTAATTAATTTGTTATTTTAAAATAAAATGGGAGATAAATTATGAAGGTGAGGATTTTGTATATATTCTTTGAATAATTAAAAGGATATGAGAGAAAATAGAGTTAGATAGCAAATTTAGGGAGTAGGAATTCTATGTACGGGACTTTGTTGAGTCCACACCTAAAATGAATTTAAATTAGATTTAGTTGAGGATTAGGTGGAGAGATTTTTGGAATGATTTAAATTCATTATTTGTGTATAAATGTGAGTGTTTTTGTGAGGAAAAAAAAACATAGTGGAAGAGTGGAGTGAGTGAGGAGTGGTTTAAAGGGCCAAGAGCCAAGAGGCCGCCCATTGTAATATTTGGCCACAGAATTTTGTTATAATTATATGTAGATGGTTTGCATGGCTCTTTTCGCCTTCATGTAAATTTGAGCTGAATGTTTTTCATGATTTTATTACAGAATATTGAGCATTTTCATAGTTTAGTGAAGCAGTTGTATTCTTATATGCGGGATCTGCTTTCTAGCAGAATTCCTGCATCATTTTGGTATCAGAGTATGGAAAGCTGTCTGTTTGAATTTGAAATTATGTATGTTGTATATGGTTTTTTATTACAAGAACGAGCTTGTATGTTGGTTATGCAACCAGACGTGTAATGGAAACACATACAGTAATTGCATCCGAATTGAAGGGCACACTTAATGTAATAGTGCTGCTCCAAATCGGATAAAAATCGATGCTATTGAAGAAATCGCTTAGACTTTTAATTTGAAGTATGAAATTTTCTGAATGTACTATGAAAATGAAATGCTGGATTTCATTACACATTCAGTTGTATAATAAGCAATACAATGAAGATTAGGATTTTGAAGTCACACTGGAGGATTTTATTGTAATGGAAGAAATGGTTTTAGGCCATTGAATATGATTAAGCCACGCGTTAATGTAACCTGAGTGGGTTTCTTTATTTCTGAATTGTGCCATTATAGGAATGATTTTGTGTGAACGAAATCAATAAAGGATTTCAGATATTCATTTGCGGTCACCTCAAGGGAGGATCCGAGAAGAAATCTCAGCTTGAAAGGGGAAAACCGTATTTTGGAATTACTATAATTGTTGAATAATTCCTTTTAAGTTGGAAGCCTCGCTATGGTTGAAAACGAGCTAAGGGAAGCAGGGATCGGAGGAACGTGGAAAATTTTGGTGGTTTTGGAATCACGAAAGAAGACAAATAATGGCGCAGTAAAATATGAGTCGAAGGCTCATTCAATTGCAGAGAACCGTGCAAATCAAGGCGCAGAGTTGAAAGCGAAATTTTGAAGTGAAGCACAGTTAAAAAAAGTATGCAGAGGTCCGCAGTGAAAATGGAGGCGGAACTGTGAGCAACAACATGCCGTAAGTATGCTATTGGAACCATGAAGCAGATCAACAGAACAGTAATTGAATTGAATCAAGGATAGTTAAGTGCAGAGACGTTGTGGTAAAGAGTTATGGCGCAGAGACATCGTGGCAGCATTGTAGAGAACGATGAGGAATGGTAATAGCACAACGAAATATGAAGTGGATTGTTGAATAAGATTGCAAAGATGCCAAAATGAAAGTTTTAAAACAGGACTGTGCAATGGAAATAGCAAGGCGGGTTTCGAAGGGAACCGTGAAGGCACAACAGAATGAAGTAGCACCGTTAAAAAATGAAGAGAATGCCAGATGTACAGTGGAAAATGCCGAATGCACAATGGTGTAACCTTTGGGTTGGAACCATGAGTTAAATGATGGTGCGAGATGGGTTTTCCAAACCCATAATGGTTTTCACGTGTGAAAAATCTGGGTTTGTTGGAACGTGATGGTCGTTCAATCAAGTGGTGCTGAAGATCCAACGGAGGACACGTATCAAGCTGCTTGAAGGTTAAGGAGGTAAGGTAAGATGTGGGCTGAAAATTTCATATTCATATATGTGTTGGTGCATTTGGTCTATGTCTTAACCAAAGTCGAGTTGATATGAATGAAGTGTGATAATTTCTGTAGCCAAACATTAATATATGTTGGCACGTTGGATTAAACAAAGCCGAAACCTTTGTAAGAAGGGTCAGCACACATGCGGGTTATTGTGAGTGCATAAGGATATGGGATAAAGGTTAGTGAAAAGTTTAAAGCTGTGGACCATTATATAAAGACCTTTTATTATAATTTGAATATTTATTCAAAATTTCCATGAGGTGAGAGCGAAGTTTATTACTTTGAGTTATTTCGTTATTCGAATGTTAATTCGAATATGCATGAGATGGGTTAAAGAAATGGTTTTGACCTTAGAGTTGAGAGTTGAAATGAAAACTTCCACATTGAAGCTTGATTGTTGGCTATGGTTATAGCCATCCCAATAAAAGGCATTTTCTGCATAAGCATTGAAATCTGGGCTGTATTGGTGGTTTTATTAATCATCAAATTTGTAGAAGAAGCTTTCGCATATATATTTTTAAGTTGTCCAGATTGTGAATTTAATTGGGGCTAAAATTTGAGATGCATTTTAATATGCTTGTGATTGAGAATGTGGGTTTAGCAGCACTCAGCTTGGACTGCTATCAAGTGGCATAATGGTGGGTAGATTATGGTGATTTGTGAACTATGGTAAGTCATGGAGTATAGCTGCAGCATATAGCATTCGGTTTTGAGTTTATGGTATTCACTAGACTCAACAAGTTTCATTTGTTTTATGATATATCTAAACAATGAAATCCTAAAGCTCAACTTGATTTGTTAAATGACAAGTATGAAGGATTGCGGGGAAAACACTGTTACCGATGAAATAGGTAACCGCATTGTTACCTACTTTTTTTTGGTAGCATAAAAAGCACCTGATTTTGAAAAGTGGTGATGCAGAATCACCTTCTTCTTTTTTTAGCACATTTTTGACACTCCAATATTTTTATTTATGAAGTATGAATATTTGTTTTAAAATGTTAGTGATTTCCATGCTAATTTTGAAATGTATTGATGCAGCATCAACTTTTTTCTTTTAGAGCAGTGATTTTCATGCTAATTTTGAAACGTATTGATGCAGCATCAACCTTTTTTTTAGAGTGGTGATTTTCATGTTGGTAATAAAACACAAAACTTAGATAATATATATATATATATATATATATATATATATATATAAACAATAAAAAAACCAATAAAAATTTAAAAAAAAATTAACTCGTAAAAAAAAAAAAAAAAAAAAAAAAAAAAATTAAATAAATAAATAAATAAATAAATTATACCAAAAGAAATGACAAAATTTGAAAAAAAACACATAATTTAAAGAAAAAAAACAAAAATTAACCAAAAAAAAATAAAATAAAACATCAAAAACATTTTTTTCTAAGCTATTAAAAAAAACCATATAATTAAAAAAAAAATTTAATAGAAAATTTAAAAATAATTTAAATTACAAAATTAAAATTTAAATAAAAAAAATAAAATACAAAAAAGAAAAAATTAAATTTAAAAATTAAAATTAAAATAATAATAATAATAATAAGAAAACAAAAATACAAATTTTAAAATTAACAAAAAAAACAAAATTGAAAGTTG
The DNA here is from genome assembly GCA_034641835.2 of Pinus albicaulis. Lineage (NCBI taxonomy): Eukaryota > Viridiplantae > Streptophyta > Pinopsida > Pinales > Pinaceae > Pinus > Pinus albicaulis. The sequence goes on along the minus strand of CM076579.1, from coordinate 1,549,761,249 downwards.
AAAAAGAAAATTAAAATAAAAGAATTAAAATAAAATAAAAAACTATCATTAAAAAACAAAAAGAATGAAAAAAACCATGTGCAAATAATTAAAAAACAAATATCCATAAATTTACAGTTTTTTTTTAAATGAAACAATTTATAAATTTTAAAAAGGAAAAACTAAATAAACTAAAAGATTAAAAGGAAAAAAATTTAATTTAATTAAAATTTAATAAATTTAATAAATAAATTTTAAATTTTAAAAAATAATTAGATTATTACCGAAAGAATTCTGCTAACTAAAATATTAAATTTAAAAACAAAATTTAAAAAAAACAAAAAAAATTAAAACAAATTAAATTTAAAACAAAAAATTTGAATTAAAAAAAAATAATTTTAAATTTTTTGAATTAAAAAAAAATAATTTTAAATTTTTTGAATTAAAAAAAAAAAAAAAAAATTTGATCGTGGTGGAGCCGCCAATCGGTGTCCCGCCCAAGTGGCGGCAGAGGCCGGCCTCCGTCGCTACCTGGGCGGGAGGCCGATTCCAGGAATCGCCCTCTCGCTGCAGGAGTCCGATTCCGGGAACCGCCCTGAGGCCGATTCTGGGAATCGCCCTCCCGCGACGGGAGGCCGATTCCGGGAATCGCCCTCTCGCCATAGAAGGTCGATTCCAGGAATCGCCCTCCTGCGGCAGGAGGCTGATTCCGGGAATCGCCCTGAGGCCAATTCTGTGAATCGCCCTCCCGCGGCGGGAGGCCAATTCCGAGAATCGCCCTCCCGCGGTGGGAGGCCGATTCCGGGAATCGCCCTCCCGCGGCGGGAGGTCGATTCCGGAACCACCCTCCCGCGCTGCGGGAGGCCTATTCCCGGAATCGGCCTCTCGCTGCGGGAGGCCGACTCCCAGAATCGGCCTCCCACCCAACGGCAGACCACTGCCGCCACCTGGGCGGGAGGCCGATTGGCGGCGCCACCACGATCAAAAATTTCTTTTTTTATTTTTTATTTTTTTAATTTTTAATATTTTTTTTCTTAATTTGATTTTTTTTTTTTAATTTAAAAAATTTAAAAATATTTTTTTTTTTAATTTAATTTTTATATTTGAAATTTAATTTTTTTTCATTTTTTTTATTTTCTTAAATTTTTTTTTTTTCATTTTTATCTTTTAATTTTATTCATTTTTTTTGTTTTTAATTTTTTTTTCTAAAGTTTGTTAATAATTTTTATTAAAATTTGTATAATTTTTTAAAATTTAATTGATTTTTTTATTTTTTCATTTTTTTTAATTATTAAATTTTATGTTTAGTTTTTTCATTTAATTTTTAAAATTTTGTAAATTTTGTATTTTTTTTTAATTTATTTGAATTTAATATTTTTTTAAATTTTTTTTATTTTTTTATTATTATTTTTTTAATTACATAAAATTTTTATATTTTTTTTATTTCAATTAAAATTGTGTATTTCAAATTATATATATATATATATATATATATATATATATATATATATATATATATATATATATATATATATATATATATAAAACTTAGTAATTTCAAATTAATTTATTTTTTATTTTATTTTTTATTTAATATATATTTTTTAATTTATTTTTTTCAAATTTTCAATTTTAATTGATTTTTAAAGTTTTTTACCTTTTTATTTTAACAATGTTTTTTTTTTCTTTATATTTAAAATTTATTTTTTATTTCAAAAATTTATTTGTTTATTCATTTATTTATTAAAATTTAATATATATATATATATATATATATATATATATATAATTTGTTATTTTAATATTAACATTATTTTTTAAATTTAATGAAATCTAGTATATATATTTTTAATTTAAGTTCATATATATATATATATATATATATATATATATATATATATATATATTATTTTTTATAATTTAAATTTAATTTATTTTTTAAAATCTATTTGTTTTATTAATATATATTTTTTTAAATTTAATATTTTTATTGTATTTTATTTTTCATTTTTTTACTTTTAATTTCAATAATGTTTTTTGTTTTTTTTGAAGTTCTAAATTTATTAAAATTTAATATATTTCTTTAAATTTAAAATTTTTTTTTTTTATTTTTTTTTTTTAATTTAATAAACAATTTCTTTTTCTTTTTTAAATTTAATTTCTATATTTTATTTTTTATAATTTCTTTTTTTTTTAACTTGTTTTTCTTTTTAGTTTAATATATATATTTATTTCTATATATTATGAAAATTTAATCTTTAAATTTTTTTTATTTTTTTTTATTTTTTTTTTCCTTAAATTTTAGGTTTTTTTAATCTTTGAATTAAAAATTTTATTTATTTTTTATTTTTATTTTTTTTATTCATATATATTTTTAAATTTTAAGCTTTAAAATGTTTTTATTTTTAAATTTTTTTTTTCTTAAATTTTAAGTTTTTTTTAATGTTTGAATTTTAAAAATTAAAAAATGTTATTTCTATTTTTAAAAATGTCAAAAATAAGACACAATTTTTTTTTTGTTATTCCAGCATTAACTGGTTTTCTTTTGAGGGTGTTTTTTCAATCCTTTTTTCAAGAAACAATTTTGTTTTTAGCATAATTTTATAAAATGTTGAAATTTGACCTTCAAAAAAAACCAAGTGCATTCTGGAATACACTTTTTTTGTTTTTGAGGTGTTTTTTCATGTTTTTTGAGCCTTTTTGGGCTACAGTTCCCATTTTGAGGTCAGGTTACCTATTTCATCGGTAACAGTGTTGGAAGTGGATTAAATGAAGTCCACACGTGAATAGATGTAGTTCACAAAGGAGGGGAAGATGACAGTTGATAGTCATTTCCAGAGATCTGATGAAGAGTATGAGCGGGAAAAGGCGGAGATAACAATTCACCTTGAATTGTTAAAAGAGTTGTTGCAAGAAAATGTGAGGAACCAGACACATGGTTGGACCATGAGAAAGAAGGTGAAGTGGCAGAAGCTACACGCAAAGAGGGAAAATCAGGTAGACATACAGTTGATGGAGGAGCAGAGGAAGCTCGAGCAGATGCTGAATTGTGAATAACTCAGAGAGGCTGAGTTAAAAATGGATGTTTCCATTTGTGGCCTAGAACATGGCGAAATTCTGGGTGAAGAGATTAGCGAGGAAGATCTCATGAACTGTTGGGATAGTTCAGAAGCATCTGAAGATGTGTTTGTAAGAGAAGCGGGTGAGGCTATGAAGCCTTGCAATTTTTCTCATAGTTTATGTATGTTTGCAGGATCTGTGAAAGGAGGCGAACAATCTGATGGAACTTTCACAAAGGAGAATGAAATTCTTGAGGTAAATTCTGGTAGAGAATTCCTTTCAGCGAAGGAATGTGTTGATTGGTTACAACACGAAGAAATCATAGATGAATCCTTGTTTGGAGTAAGACAGCAAATCGAAGCTGTTATGGAGCAGAAACAAAGTGGAAATGCTGAAGGAAAATTCCAAGGAGGTAAACAAGTGTATTTGTTTAATGGGATTGCTAACAAAATTTTATAATGTAATGATGTTGAAACCAGGAAAATTCAAGAAGATTGCCAGAGGGAGAATGGAAGTAGTGATGAGACAGAAGGGAAATCTATAGAAGAACTGAATCAAAAGAAGGATTTAGAACAGCAAAGAGAGATGTCGACTGAAGCATCTAGTGAGATCACAAGGTCTTGTGTGTTTAAGACTAATGATTGGTGTGTGACTACAGGTACATCACAGGGTGTTGAACAAAATTCGAAGTTTGTTAAAGAAGAAGAGTTGAATATGAAATATGTTCAGAATGATGCTGAGATAGCAAGATCTCAGGAAGAAATGAAGACAGAGGGGTCTTATGGAAATATTCAGCATAGTATTGAAGTGGGGGAAGAAGGACCATCTGATGATTGGTTAACAGCAAATGAAGGTATGGAAAGATATGTAAAATTTCCAAGTTCTACTCCAGTTGAGATTGTTAGGTTATACAGAAAATTAGATCTTCAGAGAAGAGAGTTGGAAAAGCAGAGGATCTATGTTCAGGGAAATTTACTGAAAGACACAGAACAGGGAAATTTTTTTCAAACATATGATGTGGAGGAGGGACTAATTGATAGTCTCACAGAGGAATTAAATCAGCATATTGATGTGTTGATAAACGAGGGAATTTCTGAGCAGCATAATGAAATGTTGCCAGCAGCAGAAAGGGCACTGAAGCCTTATGTTTTTTATTCTAACAATTGTTTTGTGAGTACAGGTTTTATTGCAGATGCTGGAGAAAATATATTAGACAAATAAATTGAATTGATGAGGCGGATGATGATGAAAGTATCCTGGAAGAGGCCAGCAGCAGTAAAACAAAGAAGAAGCAGCAAGAGAAAGACAACAAAAGATTGTGAAAGCATAGCCAGTGGGGCAATGCAGCATAAAGTGTGGAGACCTGGAGAATAACAACAGATAGAAGCAGCGACAAGTGGGAAGTTGCAGCATAAGATATGGGATCCAGGCAGACACAAATCCGAACACATGATCAGGCGATCATGATTAATTTCAACCTTGGGAGTCTGATGCAGGAGCATCAAGGCCAATTTTCATTTTTAATTATGTAATAAAGGGCGGTGTGACATTTTAATTGTTTTATTAATTAATTTGTTATTTTTAAATAAAATGGGAGATAAATTATGAAGGTGGGGATTTTGTATATATTCTTTCAATAATTAAAAGGATATGAGAGAAAATAGAGTTAGGTAGCAAATTTAGGGAGTAGGAATTCTATGTACGGGACTTTGTTGAGTCCACACCTAAAATGAATTTAAATTAGATTTAGTTGAGGATTAGGTGGAGATATTTTTGGAATGAATTAAATTCATTATTTGTGTATAAATGTGAGTGTTTTTGTGAGGAAAAAAAAACATAGTGGAAGAGCTGAGATAGGTGGAAGAGTGGAGTGAGTGAGGAGTGGTTTAAAGGGCCAAGAGCCAAGAGGTCGCCCAATGTAATATTTTGCCACAAAATTTTGTTATAATTATCTGTAGATCGTTTGCATGGCTCTTTTCGCCTTCATGTAAATTTGAGCTGAATGTTTTTCATGATTTTATTACAGAATATTGAGCATTTTCATAGTTTAGTGAAGCAGTTGTATTCTTATATTCGGGATCTGCTTTCTAGCAGAATTCCCGCATCACTAGGACTTAGCCTTCCTCGACTCAGAGAGGGCTCTCTCTATTGGGTGCAAAGGATGTGTTCTTGTTTGATATAGGGTTTTGATTTTAGGCTAGTTGTAAAGTGTGTAGGGTTTGTTTATTTTTTTGGTTGGGTAAGATGAATAGGTAGAATAGGTGGAGTGAGAGGTCTTTAAACCATTGGGCTATGGAGTCAATAAAAGTCATGAGGGTTTCAATAATGAATCAGAGTGCAGTGCAAGGTCGATTTATCAAGGTTAATGGATCCTTAAGGTTATGAGTGAAGTGGAATGAACATCAAGTTTGTGAATAGGGTAGGGAAAAGGGAAATCAACAATCATTTTCCATTTACCCATTAACAAGGTCTTAAATATGATAAGCAAAAGATACTAAGCATGAGATAGGGAAAACCATTTACTCAATGATAATACTTAAACCAATAAATTTCCAAGGTAAACATTCCAGTGAAACATAGAAAGAATACGAGCTTATCTAACTTTAGTAAATTTACCTTCAGAATTAGAAAACATTTAAGATCACAAATAACTTAATCTATGAAGAGGGAACTCCTAAAAATCATAAATCAAGCAATAAAGAACTCTTAAACAAGTTGGTAGACATGGACAAAGGGCAAGATCGAATCAAGAACCTCTTTGACCTAACCTAGCAAACAATATTCCAAAGAAAGGTTTCAAGACAGAGTTTGGATATCTCAAAATAAGCAGAGAATATCATGAATCATACTTGTAAATGAGCATATTAATCCATAGATGAAACAAAACAAACATAAGGAGTCTTGAAGAGCAACTAAGAATTCTTCAAACACACCAAGCAGAGGATAACATTAAGGCCATAGCAAACAGGAGGACTAAGGTGCTTCAAGGAGAATTTCTCAACCTATACTTTTCTGTTTTATAGCAACAAATAGGGATGAAACATAATGACAACAAGAAAACATGAACAAATTAAGAGTACATCACCATTAATGAAGCTAAGGAATCCTGCAAACAAGCTTCTCCATCATCAATCCAAACAAGTCATTCATCAACTTCACAACACCAATTTCTTCTCCAAGCTCATAAAAACCATGTATTTCTCTCAAAGCTCATCAAATTCCAACATTTACAATGAAGCCCTCATGCTCTATTTATCTTAGAAAGAGGGGGAAAAAACCCTAGATAGGGTTGGAAAATGTCAAAATCACTCATAAATCTCATTTATGGCCAAGAGACCATGCAAGGCCCAAGGCAGAGAATATCTCATGGAATAAATGCCAAAATAAATTATAGCACCTAATTCTAGAGTGATTTAACTCAAAAAACACTAAAATAATATTTTACAATAAATGAGTGTGTTTTGTTGACTTTTGGCCAAAACACACTTAGACAGTCCATTTGCGTAGCGCCACTTCAACAGAAAATAGGGTGTTTTACAACCAAGTTTTGGACCACTTCCCGATGTCGTATTTCTCTCTCTAATGGCTCGTTGGAAAGCCTGATGAGTATACTTTCCAAAAATGCTTGTTTCTTCTTGATCCAGCTCAAGTAGCCTAGTAAAAAAGTTAAAAGTACCAAGACTGTCATTTTCGTAGTGCCACCTCCAGCAGAAAATAGGCTCTGTTGTAGCCAAGTTTTGGACCACTTCCTGATGTCGGATTTTTCTTTGTGATATCTCGTTGGAAATATTGATGAGTATAATTTCTAAAAATTCTTATTTTTTCCTGATCCAACTCCTGTAACCTATCAAAAATTCAAAAATCCCAACATTGCACTACACAGTCCATTTGCGTAGTGCAAAAATAGGTACTTTTGCAACCAAGTTTTGGACTACTTCTTGATGTCGAATTTGGGTCCGTGATGGCTCGTTGGAAATCCTGATGAGTTTAAATTCCATAAATGGTTGTGTTTTCCTGATACAACTTCTGTAGCCTAGTCAAAATGTCAAAAATCTCCAGTCTGTCATTTGCGCAGTGCTAGGCCCAAAACAGTGGCAGAAAGGTGAAAAAAGAGAGGGTTTTTTTAACCTTTTGAGGGGTCAAACTTGCTCCAAATCATTTGAAATTTGGTGAGCATGATGTGCAGGCTGAGGGAAATCAAAAAATTTTAATTTCTTCTCTTGGTGATGCTCCATGTGTTAGCGTAACTCCAGTGGCGCTGCGCAAATGAGCCTTAAAAATCTCAAAAAATAAAAAATGCTCCAAATTTGTCCAAAATTGGTGGAGACCTTCCTTAAGGGGTCTTGGTCAACTGTTGAGACACCTCAACAAAAAATCCAAGTCATTCACGCTCTTTTTCCTCCTTTAGGTTTTGGGCCTCATGGAGGGCTTCCTTCAGTTTTGCCAATGCTTTCCTTAGCCCCATGGTTTTTTCCCTCTTCCTAGGTTGTTCCTCTTCACCTTCACCTTCTTCATATGGGCCCATGTATTCTTCTAGTTTAAATTTTTCCCTTTGGGCTTCTTTCTGAGATTTGAGTGCTCTAGCCTCATAGATGGCTTGCTGGGCACTCATTTTCCTATTTTTCATTTTATAGAAGTGAATGGCATCTTTTTCACTCTCCAACTCAGCTCCTAGGTCTTCTATTTGTGCATTCTTTTTTTGGACGAGGGAGTTTAAAATTCTCGTTTAATTTTCTTCATCACTGTCTATATGGATAAGTTCAAACTCCCTTTCTACTTTAGGATCCTCTTCTTCCACCTTTACCTGCTGCTTACCCCTTTGCATCATTTCCTTGCCTTTGTAAAGCCCTAGAGTTGATGCAGATGGTAAGGCCCCTTGCCTTTTGGAGGTAGAAAACACTTGCCTTGGCCCTCTATGGTATGTTCATGTGAGAGGAGTGATGGGGGTTTTGGAATTGTTTTCATCATGGTTGTGACCCTTGGTGTTGTCATCATCTCCTTCACTTTCATTATGATCTTCATCAGTTATCTCATGATCTATTTGATTGTTGCTTTCTTGACCTTCAACACCATCACCATCATTACCCTCTTTGCTTCCTTTTGTGTTATAGCTTTGGTCTTCATTGGTAATATCAGCCCCTTCACTTGCTTTATTTTTGTCTTGTTCGTCGCTAGAGTTCTTTTCTTCATCATTTTTTTCACTGTTATCATTCTCATTGTCACTAAGAGACTGATTAGTGTCATGACTGCCATGAAATTATCCCTTATGTTTTGGTCTCAAAGGCCTTTGACCTTTATCACTACTACTGCTATTCTCAGCTCTTGACATGGTGATGGAAGATATTGTTTCACAATTTGGCACTTGATGAAAAAAGGTGAATATGATGATGGAGTTAACTTTGGAGAATGAGTGGTGTGGAGGTTAGGATTCTTAGGTTTTAGTTGCCTTGCAGCTTAAGGAGGCCCTCTCAAAGGGGTATTGTAGTCACCTTAACTCATTTATGCTCACATGACATCAAAGCTAGATTTAAGGAGGTTTTTAAACACAAAGGCTCAATTTTCATGCCAGACCTAGGGTTTACTTGTCTACGGTTTTAAATTTAAAGCCATGAAAGACAAAAATAACTTGAAATTTTTTTTGGGGATGAGGAAAAAAGGTCACTTACCAATTCTTGACTCTTCTATAGATATTGGAGGAGAATGGAGGACAGAAAGTTGAATTTGGGCAAGATATTTTGCATTTTTAAAGTTTCTAGAATTTGTGCAGTGCTGGGTAGTCTTTCCCATGGATTAGCGTAGCGTCAGGCAGTCCTGCCCGTGGATTAGCGTAGCACTGGGCAGTCTTTCCCATGGATTAGCGCAACGCCACTTATTTGCGTAGTGCCAAAAAAAGGTTAACTTGCAGACAGGTTTTGATGACCTTCTCGAAGTTGGATTTGGGCTCGTGAGAACTAATTGGAAATATTAACCTATATACTTTCCAAATATACCATTTTTTCCATTTTTCGAGTTGATTTTCCCTGTCAACAGTTACGCTTCCCAAGATTGGTCAAAAAGTGTTGAGTGATGGTGTAGAAATGCAGAGTGCTGGTGCAGACAACCTTTGGAAGCCTTCCTTAACTCAAAATTGAGCTCATGATAGCTCATTGGAAATATATTCAAGTCTTGTTGTCTTTTGACCCATCACGAAAGTCATTTGGACACTCCAGCTATGAGAAAACCTGATTTTCCCAAGGTCACTCCAGCAGTGCAGGAATTCTCCTATGACACCTATATTTTTTATATTGCTACCAAACCATGATACCTATGTAAAAACTGAAGGATGGTTTTCTTCTTGGCCCTATGATGGAAATAAACCTCTCTCACGTTTTCCAAATTCATCTCTATTTGGTCAGAAAGATACTTTTTTACAAAACTGGCCCTAGGTGTGGCAAATGACTTGGCCCTTGGAATGAATTCTTGGAAAATGATGGAGGCATGATGTTTATGAGTTGATATGGAATTATTATTGCTGATATGATCTATCAAATGGATCCTTTTCTCTTATGCCTCCTTTCCATAGCAAACCCTATCTTAGTTGGAAGAAGAAAATAGGGTTTGGTGTAGGGGATTTAGGACTACCTTGTAGAGGGAGGGTAATGAAGGGGTTAAGGGTTGTCTAAATTCTTGGGGAAATTTTGGGAGATAGGGATAGATGTTAGAGAGTAGGGAAAAGTGGAATTTTAAGAATTGAGTGAGGCTAAAGTTTCCAAAAGGAAAAACTATAGGCCTAGTCTCGAAAAAGTGTCAAATTGTAGCAATAGGCTAGGTTTTGTAGAAAAATTATGAGTTTGAGGGATAGGAGTGATGGGAAGTGTTTATGAAGGTATATTAATTATAGGAGGAGGTGTAATAGAATCAAGATACAAGCCTTGTTTATTTTTATTCCTGGAGGTCAGGAAACCAAGAAAAATGCCCTTAAAAACCCTAGATAGACAATGGAGGAGTTAGGCAAAACAAAATAGAGGGCTGAGGCCAAAGATGGAAAAACATAGTGATAATGAGTGGCATGAGACCATGATGTGTCCTTTTGGAGTAGTGAGCTGACCTTGACATGATGGGATGATGAAATAGTGAAAATTTATCCTAAGGATAATGAAGGTAGTGAGATTTCTAGAACTCACAATGTTCATGAACTTTGTTTCTAGAAATATAGAATAATTATTTAGTCATCCATGAGAAGAAAAAATTACTGATGACTAATACTGAGCAAGAAATCGAAGTCCCCTGAGGACGAGGTTGGGATCTCCGCTCAAATACACCCATGTGCTAAACAACACTGCAAAATCAGCTAAACAACTCAAGCATGTTCAAGTCGTAAAGACCAAAAAATCAGAATAATCAAGAATAATTTCCATTGCTGCCCTCACCCCCTTCTTATTCTTGTGAAACCCCAACAACCTTGGGTCCACTTATTTATTGCTCTATGACTTAGCCCCTTGGAATTCACACATGTTGCACTTCTTTCTTGGCCTCTTGGCCCCACAAGATGCTGTGTTGTTCACACTAGCTCTGGAAAAGAGGTTTTTTTCAAACTGCTAGGTTTATGGGTCCCTTAACCTTTTTATTCACCTACTAAAATTAAGAAAACAAAATGGAAAATTTTAATATTCTTAATTGGCCATCAGCTAATTAGGAATATTACAATCCTCCTCGCCAAAAATTGCTTGTCCTAAAGCAATGCCTAAACAATAATCCTCCCTAGCTAACACTCCCCACGGTCACTACAAAATTTTCCAGGGTCTTGGATGTGCCACTGTATCATCCCTAGTCTCTACATATCCTTAATATGAATATATCTCTCAATAATAGAATCCCAAACCATCTTAATCAATGTGAATCACACCTTTCTCCACTCGTTATCCAACCGGATATAGGTACCAGAAGCCTTCTGCATACCACCATTAAATAGAGAATCATAATAATATAAAGTAATATATATTTCCATGTGAAACTGATCTATTAAGTCATCCATATCATGTACTCCAAGGGTGGGAAACTAAATATAAAACCTTATTCCTGTGGAAATAAATCCTTCCCTACACGAGCTTCCCCTGAACTCCCTTTGTTGATCATCACTCCATGTCAGTGAAGTCCCCCATGCCAACAAAGAATCACTAAAACCCACCGGAATATCTAAATGATCTTCCCCTGTAGGAACTATATCACCTGTAAGGGTAGCTGAACAGTGAAATATAGTGATGCCCGAATCCCATGCCAGTCTCAGAAGGGTGCCACCATGTTTACGCTCATGCACCACTCTGACTATGACATACTGCCCATCATGCAAATACCGTATCCTTCTCTCCTGGAACCTTATGGTGAAAAATATATGAAGTTCAAGCTCATATTTCCATAACATCTCCATGATATAAATGTCTATCCATCTATTTTCAACATGCCTCTGTAGCAGTAACAAGGAAAACTAGCCTTGCAATTAATTGTTTCTCCTCCAATAGTTTGAGCACCCTGCCAACATGTTGAACATGATCCTTCCAAGGCATATTCTAGATTAGTATATCATCAAAAAATACTAACAAAAATTTTCTAAGGAAGGGTTTGAAAATGTCATTCATCAACCCTTGAAATATATAAGGTGCATTTGTAAGGCCAAAGGGCATGAAATTTTTTTTTTAGTGCCCTTCGGGAGTTTGAAACGTTGTTTTCAGAATGTCTTTAGTCTTCATTATAATTTGATGATATCCTGAATGGAGATCCAACTGGGTGAAATAAATTTATCCATGTAATTCATCCAATAATTCATCAATCACATGAATGGGAAATTTATCTTTAATGGTGAGCTTATTTAGCTCCCTATAATCTGGACACATGTGCCATGATCCATCCTTCTTGTGCACCAATACTACTGGAGCAGAAAAAGAACTTTGACTAGGTTGAATTATACTAGCCTCTAACATTTCTGCAATCATACGTTTAATTTCGCTCTGTTGGACATAAGGATATCTATAAGTTCTGATGTTTGGAGGAACACTTCCTGGAATCAAATGAATAGCATGATCATGATCGAAAATAGGTGGTGTTATTCGGAATTATGGATTACGGATAAAAAATTCTTCCCTAGATGTAGTGCTCATCTAGAAAAATAGGTTAAAGACTTTGCAACTACTTTTCCTGACAGTAAATAGACACACAGAACATATCAAAGAACTTATTTGGAGTCCTAGTGCTTCCTATTCTCCTTCTGTAGCTCATGCTGTAGCTTCAAATTTGAGCTAAGTCACCAAAATATTCTCTTCAAAGATGAACACTAAACAACAAAAGATAGAAATAATAGAAATGCCTATTCAATTTATTCAGTTAAATCAATAAAACATGAACCATATGCATCAAATAAGAATTCATAATATGAAATACATGAGCTTATACATATACATATGTGGGAAAGTAAGAAGAAATATTTATTAATAGATAGAAGGGGAGGTTACAACCTAGTGATTGATTTAGTGTCACCATCTCCAACATCATCCCAGCCTCATCACAATGCACATCTCTCCAGCAGCATGTCACTCAAATCAATTCCTCAATTGAAATTCCACCAGCATTTCTCTACTCAAATTCTTCCTTTCAAACACTAAGATTTGTGCTCAATTTATAGAGGATCTGAAGGTAGTTTTACAATCAATGACTTTCTAATAATAGGCAAGGCATGTTCCCAATCTTGTAGATGTCAAATGGACACATGGATCTGAAGATTGACACATGTGAACTCTTCTAGAAGGCACTGGCCAAGTGGAGATTTCGGAACAATGAGAATTTCGCTCCCAATGTGACCAACACACCCTTGGAGTTTGGGAAGTGCTTTGCAGAGCACCCTTGAGTGGGGTTACTTGCATATGCAACACACTTAGTCCCTTTAGAGGTAGCATTGGTCAGCTCTCATATGATATATTATAAACTTCAAATCTTGGAAACCTTTGCAGATGAAAGTCATGGATGATTTGTTTTGTTCTTTGTCTTAGGTTATATAACAACTGAAATGATAGGGGATGATAGACCCTATTCATTGGTCCTGGAGATGATGTCCAGTTAACCAGGTCATTGGGAATGGTGCCCAAATTGACCTATAACAATTTCCCTCTAAAGCTTGAAGTTAGAATAATAATAACAATATTTTTATTGAGATGCTTTACACTGTGATGGGTTAGAGATGAAGTAGAGTGGCAACCTGCATCAATATTACAGTACATTACATCATGATATATCCTCTTGACCATAATTGCTAAGGGTAGGCATTCCCATGTTCAACACATAAAACAATCTAATAAAATGTACATAATTCAAAAATTCATCTACATTGGAATTTTTCCCAATACAGACATGCCTACAGATATAGGCCCATGTTCGGATGACGATCTGTATGTAAGGTCACCATATAGATTATGTGTAGAAAAATCCTAAAATCGTAGCCCAGATGGCTGAAACTAGATCCGGGGTCTTCTTATCTCGTTCACTCGATCATTTAGGTACAAGTCTAGCCATGCGAATATATGATTTGTAGTCGAACATGGAAATACATCGTTTGATTACCACCCAATGATGTGAGTTGTTAACAAATGCGACAGAACCACCATTTATGTCAATGGCCCTCAAGGTACCCTAGTACATTTCGTAAGGTGTGAATAGATGATTTGATGTCGAACGCCAAACAAAATCTTTTGGTCAAAAGTCTGGAAGCGAGGATCTTGTCGATGTTGTGACAAGCCTCATGGTACTGGAATATAATGTTTCTAAGTGAGCTTCCTGGATAATGATTTTTCATCGATAGGAAGCCACCTTATTGCGAAATGGGAGTCACTAATTTTGGAGACAAAGGTATGACTTGATATAGCAATTTTCATGGATGATGGTCGTGAGAATGAATGTTTATGAGTATTTCATAAGGATGAGTATTCACTCGATGACTTCTCTTGAACATATTGGCGACACTGAGATGAGTTGGCAGCATTGACCCAAAACCAAAGTGAAGGTATGATGAACCATAGGTATGAATGAATCATCAAGAATATTACCCAACCCAAATAGTCACAGTGATGAAGTGAAGTGTCATGTTCAAGAGAAAATTGCTACCATAAAAATTTTTGTTCACTTTCCCAAATTTTCCCCAGTCATTTGTTGACCATTACCTCTTTATTTTTAAACAAACTTGAGGATAGCATTTTCTTGATCAATAATTCAACCCTTCGGGCGAATAATGTATCGCTATTTAATAATTTAATGAGTCTAGCGATGAATGAAACTTGATTCTTTCCATGACTGAAAAGCCCGTCACTGTTTTATGTTTTAACGAGCTTAACGAAAGTGATAACCCAATCCTTTTTCATATTTAGAGAGTTTGAAAAAGAGGACGAAAGAAAACTTCCAAAGTAATTTTTCGTAAAGTTGTCTCTCAGATCCGAAAAAGTGTAAAATAATATCTGAGAGAACCTCTTTAGTCATGTTCGACCAAGGTATTCCTATTTCATAAATAATCTATCTCAGTCTGCAAAAGGGTTAAACTTATACTGAGTAGGTATCAATTCATTTACTTTTACGAGCTCTAAAAGAGAAGTGCTCAGCAATATTTTCACATTATCAGAGTCTGAAAAGATCTGAAAGAATACTCTAGTGATTCATTTTTCGTTGTTATCGAAGCTCAAAAAAGAGATAAAAGTGCACTTCAAATCCTTTTTCATTTTTAACAAAGCTCGAAAAATAAGGAGAAAAAGTATGCTTTGTGGTCAAATTATTCTTTCAATAAAAATCTATAAATATATATATATATATATATATATATATATATATATATATATATATATATATTTGATTTTAGTGTTTTTCTTATGTTTATTGTGCAATCCTATTCAATGATGTGAATGTTTTCTTTACATGTGTTGTAAATTTCTATCTAAAAATTGATTAGCTAAAGAATCAGTCAATGTGTTCAAATTTCTGGAAATGTGTTGATATTGAATAAAATCAAAGTGTCTTTCCAAAAGTCGAACTCTTAGGAACAAACAATGTAGTGTTGGATTTCTAACAGTATAAACACTAGTAAGTTTTAATACCACAAGTTGTGAGTCTAACCTTATGATAATGTGGTTAATACCAAATGAAATGGCATCAAATATGATTTCGATCAATGCACTATACTCAGCGATATTGTTTGTAGATCTACCAATACAAATCCCTTGAAAACTCACTAACTCGTCGTTCGGAGTGTAATATCCCATTTTAGCAAATAGCTAAATGGAATATTAAAATTTTGTCTTTATCACCTAGCAGCTAAATAAATGGGTAAGGAGGCCCATGCTTATTGAAAACTTGAATAAAATCCCTCACATGTGAAAAGGGATAGACATAAGAACTAGATTTCACACCCTTATGTGTGAAAGGGAACAATTGCATGAAGACAAGGTTAGGTTTGACCAAGTCAACAACGCTGCCATAGGAGGAGTGGATCACTTTGGAAGACAACACAGTGTGAATGAGAAAGAGGATATTTGGTGGAGGAAACCCTAATGAGTGGGACCCATGGAGAGAGAACTTTCTCTTTTTTAAAAGGAGGGCAAGGCATCCATTGTTATTCATGAATTGGATTATTGATTTCATTGTCTATTCATACATTGTACATTATTTTGCTGTTTAGCAAAGTTGCCGGGGACTTCCTGTTTAGGATTAATTCTCCTTCTTGAGAGGCCTCTTGAGGGAATTTTCTTCATTTTCCACATTTCTCAGCTCAAGGCCAAAGCCACCTCCTTCAGTCACAGTGTTATTCCTGAAGCGGGATAACTTTGTGTTGCAGGGTGTTGCAGTGGGGGACTCCACAACACCATTTCCTTGGCTCATATTTCAAAGGAGGGAGATTCTATTCCTCTGGGAGGTTAGTGAGGGATATTCCTGAGCTTATTTCATATTATTGGCATCATGCCAAGCACTTCCCTTCACCAACAACGCAGTCCCTTCTCTAAACTGTGTTATTTTTTAGTGCAATTGCAGTGGGGACTTGCTCCACTAATTTGGAGGGTGAAATATTCATGGATTGGATTAGCCTTTCACCTGAGAGATCCTTTGGATGAGATTCATCCATCATTTATAGCATCATCAGTTATTTCATCCGTTTCCATTTTTTGAGTTGCAGCTGCTACACTGCTACTCTGGCATTTCTGCAGAATTTCCATTTTGTATATTTTAGCCAATCCTTCTAAGGATTGTGTATTGTTGTTTCCAAGGGTTGAGAACTTGTTCCCCCATCTATTTTTGAGCTCTATATTGTTATATTCATGTATATACATTATTTTTCAGCAGTTCTCCATAATATACTGCGTTGTCATAGGCAGGGCTTCTTGCATATAGCAATATTTCTCCATTTGTCATGTATATGTTTTATTGAGGTTGCATTGCCTAGCTTGAGAGATCATTTCCTCAAGATATTGTATACATTTTTACTGCTATAATATAATGTAATGGTTATGTGGATCTTCTGGCATTCTTGGTATTAATGTATTCACTGCTATTTCCAGCACATGTTTATGTATTGCTGATCTCCACATTGGTAATATCTTGAGATATTCCCAATAGTGTAGCTATTCCAAATTTGGAATATTAAAATGGTATCAGAGCATGATTTCTGGCTCATATTGTGAGTCTCAGCCAAAGAATATCAAGATGATGAAGAATATGAGCTTGCTCTCATCAATTTTCAGATCCAGAGATAACCTCTCCAAGGAGGTCTAGAAGATTGAATAAGGAGAAGAGGAAGGACCATGCACTTCCTACTCTCACAAAGAAGAAGACCAGAAGCATGAAGAACACTTGGAAATCGAAATTATAAGTGAGTAAATTTTTGAATACCAAACTAAACCTAGAGGCTTCCAAGAGACTCTGGCTTTACGACAATTTATTCAGCAGAAAGAAGAGAGAAGATCCCACAGCCATGGGATGATAAGAGGCAATATATTTCTATTGTCCACATTTGATGGATCACTCACATGTGCAGCAGAGGTTTGGGTGAAGAAAATAGAGGATTTCTTCCTACTACATCTAGTAGTAGACAGAGAGGCTGTAGAAATTGCAGTGCTGCATCTTGAAGGTGAAGAAAATATTTGGTGGATTAGACATCTAAGCCATGCAAGGGTTTCAACTCTTGCTGAGTTTTCTCAAAGAATGATCAAAATATTTGGCAAAAGGAGGGAGGAGCCCTCACCACCAGTTGATGAGGCATGTACCAGTGCTATTGAGACCATGGAGGAGCAACCTTCATCTTCAACAGTTTGGGAGGCCAACACTTATGAGGAGGAAACTCTTGTAGCCCTGCAAGGAGCTTCCACATTTCACCAAGGTATGATTAAAAATCCATCTCTTGTCATTTCAGCAAACACTTTGGATGGGTCTACATCATTTCATGTATTTGACCTAGGACAATAGAATAGCACTGCGCTGCACAAGAGCAGTGATGGAGAAAAGAGGAGTCATTCCTCATGTGAGCACTCAAAGGACAACTTCATTCAGGAAGCCATGAAGGAAGAAATGAGAAGGAGTAGACATCTGGAGATAAGAAAATCTTTCTCCTCTCTAGATGACACTCTCTCAATGAGCATGCCACAGCTCAAAGAGAGACTTCTATTGGCAGCAGATCCAAGGCCTCTTTGGTTTTTTTTGGCCAGATAAATCGATCTTGCGGAAAAGATTGATCTCCCTAGTGTCAGAAGACAATATAGCAACAAACGAACAACTAAGTTTATATTTCTCTAAATGTATTAGTTTTACAAGTAAATGCTATGAAGGTGTCGACCCTACCTTAGATCCAAATGCTTATTTGCAACTGTAGTTCTTCCGTCCCATCAGTAGTTCTTTTGTAGCAACAATAGTTCTTCTGTCACTTGAAAGTGTCGTCTTTAAAGACCTGTAATCACAAACAAGAAAATATTAAATAGCACCTGTATAACAAATAATTATAAAACATACCTATCATAGTGATCAAGGAATATATGAAATAAACGATCAAATGACAGCTTATTGAAATAAACAATCGAACGATAATTTATTGAGAAAAACAAACTTGATTGTATTAAATTTAAAATAATAGAAGAACCTTACAACTTTAGCCTTGATGTTGAACATGCCTTCCCGGGGTCCGAAGCAGGAGTTTCCTCTACTTTGATAAGTCTTGCACTCTTCCTCTAGGAGCACATAGAGGTATGTGATCTTTCCTCACAAAAGCTCAACAGAAAGGAGTCTAAATATCAACAGCACTTCACCTCAATCACACACTAAAGCTTGAACTTCCTTTGAGGCTACCCAATGCCTCTTTTTATAGTGCAGATGAGGAGGTTAGGGTTCCACCTATGAAGGGATAGAATCCTCCTTCAAAGGGATATGCTCCTCACATCAAGGGGTTAGCTCCTTAAGGTGTGGGATGCATGAACCTTACAAGAGTGTACTCATCCCCAAAAAAATCTCATCCAGAAGCTTCTAGAATTGACCAAAAATCAGCTTTTTCAATTTACTTGCTCGCCCTTTTGACTTTGACAAGGCGCAGGCATTACATAGAGAAACTGTGTTCTAGAACACATGTAAGCTTCACATTATCTGCGTACCCCAGCCAGGAATGTAGGTAAGCTTCAAATTACTTGCGTACCCAGGGTTTTGGAGTTTTTTAGGGTTTTTCTTCTGTTTTTAGGGCTTGAAATTAGGAGTAGAGGTTGTAAGACTCGCAGAGGAGGTAATTATGAGTGAAAATGAGCTCATACAGTCAGCATAATGTCAAGGTGACAATTTTTAGTGCAACAGTTTTGGAGGACTATTGTTGAGAGGGAGGTCTCATGGAAGGATCTCATTAGAGGTGCACTTCAACACATCATAGAGTGCAAGGATTTTCTTCCATTCTCACAGGAGAAGATAGAAGATTAAGGAAATATTAGGATGGATAAAATATTTCATGCTTGTGTTGGAAATTTGTTGAGCCATACACATCATGATGGGAGGTTTTTTCCTACCACCTATTTGGGTCCTTATGGGATCAAATTGATCCTTGAGAAGATTGCATTTCAAAATCCCATGAAGTGCAAAGACAATAATCTGGTTTGGAATGATGATAGTCCTCATGAAAGGAGTACCAAGGGGAAGAGAAGGAGAAGAAATCCACAAGTGATTGAGTGGATGTGGTTGATGAGCAAGGATCTGGGAGGCTACTTGCAGATATATGACACCGGGCAGCAGGAGGTTTGGCTGGGCTGGCTCCTCTTGAAGGAATTTGGCCATCACTTGGCATGTCCTCTTCCTAGGAGGATGGGGTTGGAGAAGAGATGGCAGGATGCTTGCATCATTGGGCAGCATGGTGTTGATGTGGCACACATATCATTCATTATGTCTTCATCACCTGAGTTGTACGATGGGATCATAAGGAGGCAGCAAGCACTTTGGTTGCTTGAGTTGTGCTTGAGAGAGCAAGGGAAAAATTTCTCTCACATGTTATGTGATCTTGCAGGAGTAGAAGAGGGCACTCTCATGGTGCAAAGGGGCTACTCCTTGGCCTTAGATGATTAGGGATTACTTCCACCTTGGGAGAAATTCCATATTTGCAGCAACATTATTGGAGGGTTTCCCATTCATGCTAAGGAAGCTAAGGGAAACAACGTTGTTGGATCTAGAGTTGATCTAGCACCTCATGCAGAGGAAGGAGGAGATCTTGCTCCAACTAGAGGTATTATTGTATCATTATAAGAAATTACCTAGGATCTCATATGTGGAGATCAAGGCACAACTCATGTTCTACATGTGCCATTGATGATAAGGTGTGGAACTATGGAGATACCAGGAGGAGATAGGGAGGATGACCAACATCATGTAATGAGGAGCACACATCCATGTCTATGTCATGAGGTTGATGCACCTAAGAGGGAGGTTGGATTGCACAGTGAAAGTAGGGACAAGTTTTTCCATTCATGCATGCAGTCTACTCTTGACGATGTTGTCTCTTTGCATGGAGACATTTCACCAAGGAGACCACCAGATCAACAAATGATGAGAGATGCTTCACATTTTGAGGCACCATTCATTGGTTTCAGAGGAATGGAGACCTTGGGAGGCAAATTTTGATCCGGATTTATGTAGGAATGAAATAGAATACAAAAAAAACCATGAACATAGAGATGCAGCAGAAATAATGTGTCATTTCATTAATATCAAATAACAGAAATATGCTTACAGACATAATGGAAATAAAATAGCTAGGGTGTTGGTAGTGAATCTCTGAGAATAGATGTGGTGGCTATAGACCTCTGAACTATGTTACAATGAGGCTCGAGGGCCTATTTATTATTGAGAAACAATGGAAAAACTGAAACATCCAAAAACCTAACTCTAAGATATGAAGTGCCAAAACTGTGGGCCCCCGTTTAGGTAGTTTCAACTTCCCGAGGACGTAACTTTGGCATCCGATCTTCATTTGACACACTCAATAGCTCATTAGAAATATATATCTGAGGAGTACAACTTTTGATGTGAGAAACATCGGTCCATGGACCCATGTTGCTCTCGGTTTTCCCAAAAAAACGTCGTTTAGGGCCTCAAAATGGCTCCGGAAGTTCAGGACCCGAGAAACTGCTAAAAATAGTAAGTTGTCCTGCAACTTAAAAATAGAATGAATTGATGGTGGGGGTTCAAATGGAATAATTGGGTGGCCACCAATATCCACTTGGATCATTAAGGCCCCAAAATGGCTCCAGGAGTGTAGGACCCGAAAACTTGCTAAAAATTGTAAGTGGTGTTGAATGTGAAAAGCTGCAAGAATTGATGGTGTGGGTCCAAATGGAATAGGTGGGTGGCCACCGATATCCACCTAGATCATTCCTCCCTCCTTAGGAAGCAATGGTCCCCATTGCGTTGAGATCCTCCCTGAGATGAAGCAAATTTTGTTGAACTGGGTATTAGATTTGTTGAAGATGTCATGGACCCGTGGGCAGACATGTTGGATGCATTTAGTAAATTTTATTTCTTTATCAACCTTAGATAGTACATGTGTGGATTATATATGTGTATTTACAGGAGGTATAGTAACATCAGGCGGTGGTGTGTTGGGGGTCAGATCAATGGAGTACTTGTCCTGACAGTGTAGAAGAACCTCTGTGAGTGAGGAGAAAATTTCCTTGTATTCCTCCATGAATTTTTCCATCTACTGCAGCCGTGCAGGGGAGCCTTGTTTTGATTTTGTGGCCACAATATTATTCTTTCCCTGTGAGCGATTTGTAAGGAAAATGAATTTCCTGGTTTGGGAAACAATCTTACTATGTTGTTTTGTATTAGTCAAAGAGATGACAGGAGGCAGTACTACCTCCGGTATCCTGTACAAGTTATTTCCCAAAGTAATAATAATATCACGAGGCCTAGAATCATACACAGCATGTCACCTCCACAAGTATGGTTGGCCCAATAATACATCAGTTACATCAAGAGGAGTAACATCACATAATGCCTCATCCGTGATGGCTTGATGTTGTATGGAAGGTGGCACTGTTGGTGGATGCAGATATCTCTCCCTGGGTGAAGCCACCCAATGGTATATGGCTGCAGGTGTGCTCTGGTTGGTAGGCCAAGCCGCTTCATGAAATCTACTGAAACAAGGTTCTTTTGGCTTCCGCTATCGACAAGGAATTGCAGCGGAGAACCCTTGACCCACATTTGTGAATGGAAGAGGCGCTCCCCCTCCTCTGGATCCTCTGGGTCCTCCCTCTGGATCTTGGTGGTGGCAACAATGGCACTAGGATCCGCACCAATGATCTGCTTCCCTTTTTCATTGCCTTTGTCTGGTTCTGCCTCAGGATCAGAAAATGCATCTGATTCGAGTTCCTTTAGTTCGACCACCAATGACTGTTTGGCCCGACACTCGTTTGTGTTGTGAGTGGGGCTATTATAAAATTCACACCACTTCCCTGTGTCCTTCTTTTGATTTTTGGTGTTGTATTGAGTAGCACTACTTTGGGCTTGCCCCTTGTTCTTCAGTTCAGGGACACCTTTTGGATTCGCAGATCCAAAGTCCCGCCTCTTCTGCTTAAATTTCTGCTCGATCTTGGCAGCATAGCGATATGCCATGCCAAGCAATGTAATGTTGAGGAACTCCATTTCCTCCTGAATGTGTTTGTGTAGACAGCTACTGTACTTAAGCACCAAATGTCTCTCTGAATCTTTAATACCCAACTTTGTGTGCAGGGTATGGAATATATTCGTCATTTTGTGCACATCTTGATCCCTTTGTTGCCACAACGTGGTCCATTGGATGTATTTGTCCTCATAGCTCCCCACAGGGTAAATTTTTCCTTGATGCCATCTCAGAACGAATTCCAAGTGGGTGTGGCTGAGAACAGAGAGGGTTCCCCTTCGTCCTCTTGCTCATGGTAGGTTTCCCACCAGTCTTTGACATGGGGGGCGGCTTTGAGGAGTGAAAAAAAAATATTTTCTCAGTCAGAGAAATCATGGACTGATAAATAACCTTCCAGCAAATTCAACCCTCTATCTATAGTGTCTACATCTACTTGGCCTTCAAATGCAGGAATATCAAAGTTTACCTGTACCTTGAAGGGAGTGGCACCTCCAGAGTGGCTGTTAGATGCAGATGCACCGTAGGTGGGTAGTCGTTGAAGGATCTGAGAAAATTTATCCATCATCACATTCCTTTGTTTCTTGAGGGCCTCCTTGAGAAATATGTTGATAGGATCTCCAACTCCCTCGTCTTTCTTTTCTTTCGCCATGGGAGGTCGTCGTGGTTTGTGAGGCTGATATTACAAGGGTTCAACCAGATCGAGCCCTAACTCCTTATAACCTGACCACATTGGGGACATGCAAAGAAAAACAAAGAAAGAGTAGACCGCTCTAATACCACTGATCCATATTTATGCAGGAACGCAACAGAATACAAAAACAACCATGAACATAGAGATGCAATGGAAATAATGCGTCATTTCATTAATATCAAATAACAGAAATATGCTTACAAACATAATGGAAATAAAATAGCTAGGGAGTTGGTAGCGAATCTCTGAGAAGATATGTGGTGGCTATAGACCTTTGAACTATGTTACAATGAGGCTCGAGGGCCTATTTATTATTGAGAAACAATGGAAAAACTGAAACGTCCAAAAACCTAACCCTAGGAGATGAAGCGCCAAAATTGTGGGCCCCCGTTTGGGTAAGTTGGTGTTTCAACTTCCTGGGGACATAAATTTGGCATCCGATCTCTATCTAATGCACTCAATATCTCATTAGAAAGATCTATTTGAGGAGTACAACTTTCGAAAAAAACGTCGTTTCAGGCCTCAAAACGGCTCTGGAAGTTCAGGACCCAAAAAACTGCTAAAAATAGTAAGTTGTGCTGCAACTTAAAAACTGAACGAACTGATGGTGGGGGTTAAAATGGAATACATGGGTGGCCACCAATATCCACCTGGATCATTAAGGCCCCAAAACGGCTCCGGGAGTGTAGGACCTGAAAACCTGCTAAAAATAGTAAGTGGTGCTGAATGCAAAAAGCTGCAAGAATTGATGGTGTGGGTCCAAATGGAATAGTTGGGTGGCCACCGATATCCACCTGGATTAACTTTACAGTGCTAAGAGTCTTAGGTAAACTCAAGGAGGAGAGAGACATTCTCTCAACATCATTTGTACCCACTCTCATTTTAGGTTCTGCGTTGTGGCAGAAGCAACAGTGGAAGGATAGCAACCTTCCAACTTGCATCTTTGGCATGGGATATTTCAAAGAAGAAGATAACCATATGACAAATGTCATTCATGAGTAATCATCAACATTGTCACTATGGAGGATAGATCCATGTTGGAGCTCCGGGTGATTGGTGGAGTATTCCGAGGATCATTTTACTTGCATGCTATTGACAGATCAGCATATGAGGAGATGCATGGATTATGTGCAGATGGAGGACATACATAACTCTTTGGAGGAGTTAGCACAACCACCTCTTTTCTCTTTAAGGATGAGAGGAGACTCATCTTTGGGCCACTCCATTTTCATGAGAAAGAATTATGGTAGGGATATTTTTTATTTTCATAATGATTTGTATAGTGTATATATGTATCCCTTAACCATACATGTATAGGATGTTGCTCCAAGGAGGAGAATTCTTTTTTCTAGACCCCATGGTCTACTTGAGGCCATGAGAAATATTGGTGACCACTCCCTAGGAGGAATTGGGGAGGAAATGTATTTTGAAGGACATGCTCACCTTGCACCATACATCATTCACTTTCTCCATACATATGAGGAGAGTGGGACAGTGAACAAGTGGTTGAGAAGCCACACTTTTTATCACACTCTTTTGTGGTTGAGGGTCAAACTGTGTTGGTTACAATTGAGGGACCATTTTCCTTCTCCCTTGCTACACATGACAGAAAGCATGGTTCTCATTATGATTCCTTATGTTGTTGTTTTTTTTATATTTATTGAGAGCATGATTGGGGGAATGGCACATTGGTTGGATGTGTCCCTTGGGGAAGAGACCTCCCACATTATTTGCATTGCATTTTCTAATGGGAGCATGAGAGAGTATGTGGCCACTACAGCAAAACATTTGTTTCCATTTGAGGTGAGCCATATGATTCACTATATGCCATATGATGGTGACTTCCAAATCATCACATATGAGATGATTTGGGACAACATGTTTCATAACGTTGAAGAGATATTTGGAGGTCTAGTCTTCATCTTGCCACTTGAGGGCAACATTATTGTAGCCCAAGATCAGCATATGCTCTACACTTATCCTAAGTGGAGGGGAGGACAGCGTGGGGTAGGCTATTTTTTCTACCAATATCAGATTTTCAGCCCACCTATATTGCAGGAGCCAAATGTGGAAGATGATTTTCAAGAGTTGCCATGTTGGGAGGTAACTCATTTTGTATGGATGATTGCTTGGGGGATGGAGGATCCACATGGGGAATATTTTCCTCAACATATTTAAGACTCCATGCCTTAGGTGGAGACTTTTCAGTTCTATCCTTGCAGTTTCTTGAGGACAAGCAACATTTGGGAGGGGAGGACTATAATATCCCCATTTTAGCACATAGCTAAATGGAATATTAAAATTTTGTCTTTATCACTTAGTAGCTAAATAAATGGGTAAGGAGGCCCATGATTATTAAAAACCTAAATAAAATCCCTCACAGGTGAAAAGGGATAGACATAAGAACTGGATTTCACACTCTTATGTGTGAAAGGGAACAATAGCATGAAGACAAGGTCATATTTGACCAAGTCAACAGCGCTGCCATAGGAGGAGTGGATCACTTTGGAAGATAGCACAGTGTGAATGAGAAAGAGGATATTTGGTGGAGGAAAACCTAATGAGTGGGACCCATGGAGAGATAGCTTTCACTTGTTTAAAAGGAGGGCAAGGTAGCCATTGTTGTTCATGAATTGGATTATTGATTTCATTGTCTATCCAGACATTGTGCATTCTTTTGCTGTTTAGCAAAGTTGTTGGGGAATTCCTGTTTATGATTCCTTATCCTTCTTGAGAGGCCTCTTGAGGGATTTTTCTTCATTCTCCACATTTCTTGGCTCATGGCAAAAGCCATCTCCTTCAGTCACAGCGTTATTCCTGAAGCAGGATAACTTTGTGTTGCAGGGTGTTGCAGTGGGGGACTTCACAACACCATTTCCCTGGCTCATATTTCAAATGAGGGAGATTCTGTTTATCTGGGAGGTTAATGAGGGATATTCCGAAGCTTATTACATATCATTGGCATCAATCCAAGCACTTCCCTTCACCAACAGCGCAGTCCCTTCTCTAGACTACATTATTTCTGAGTGCAATTACAGTGGGGACTTGCTCCACTACTTTGGAGGGTGAAATATTCAGGGATTGGATGGGATTGGATTAGCCTTTCACCTGAGAGATCCTTTGGATGAGATTCAAAGATCATTTGTAGCATCATCATTTATTTCATCCGTTTCCAGTTTTTGAGTTGCAGCTGCTACACTGCTACTCTGGCATTTCTGTAGAATTTCCATTTTGTATATTTCAGCCAATCCTTCTAAGGATTGTGTATTGTTGTTTCCAGGGGTTGAGAACTTGTTCCCCCATCTATGTTTGAGCTATATATTGTTATATTCATGTATAGACATTATTTTGCAGCAGTTCTCCATAATAGACTGCGTTGTCATAGGCAGGGCTTCTTGCATATAGCAGTATTTCTCCATTTGTCATGTATATTTTTTATTGAGGTTGCATTTCCTAGCTTGAGAGATCATTTCCTCAAGATCTTGTATACATTTTTACTGATATAATATAATGTATTGGTTATGTGGATCTTCTGGCATTCTTGGTATTAATGTATTCACTGCTATTTCCAGCACATGTTTATGTATTACTGATCTCCACATTGGTAATATCTTGAGATATTCCCAATAGTGTAGCTATTCCAAATTTGGAATATTACATGGAGCGAAAATGGCCCATGCTGCAGAGGATAGATTTTGTGTACTACGTCTAGCACCATTAGGATATCCAAAAAATGGTTCCTAAGATTCATACATCTACGATGAAATGTAAAGTGGATTACTAACATCAAGAAAACTATAAAAACAAACTAAGACAGTGAATGAAAATCAACAACATATATATATAATATAATACAAAAAATTACTACACTCATGATTAAGCATAGTAATGTTTCAAATAAAACACATTTATGGGCTACGCCAATGGAATTCCATCGTAATCATCTAACTCATAGGCACCATTAGCAAGAACTCTTTTGATAATATAGGGGCCATGCTATAATGAATTAAATTTTCCTGTACCTATTACATCAGCTTCTTGATCATAAAGTAAGACCAAGTCGTCCACTGAGAAAATGCGACGTTGGAAATTTTTGTCATATTTCACCTTTATACGTCTCTTATGCACTTCGTTGGCCAATTGGGCTTCACGACGTGTTTTATCAAGATGGATGAGGTTAAAAAGACACGTTTCTTCTTCTGAGGTGTTAGGTAAAAATTCTATTGCAAGTTTTAACGATGGTATTTCACATTGGATTGGTAAGATAACTTCCAGACCATACACCAACTGAAAGGGAGTAAATATGGTTTCATTTCTCACTAAGTTTTGGTACGGCCATAAGACCGAGTACAGGATCAAATGCCAGTTTCGTTTACGAACTCCTATCATTCGTTGAAGCATACGTTTAAGAATCTTGTTGATAGCTTCAAATTGTCCATTTGATTGTGGATAATAAGGAGTAGAATTATCATGTGACAATCTTAACTTGGCAGTCAATTCAGTCATCATGTGGTTGAAAAAATGCTTCCCATGATATGTGACTATAGCCTTCGGGACCCCAAACCATGCAATAACATGATTAAAGAAAAATGATTATGAGATCATGTCCAAGTTATGAAAATTTCTCAAAAATGAAAGTTTTCAAAAGTGGTTGCAATCTGAACGACCAGAAAGGTCTCGTCGCTGCAATTTTGGCGCTACGAATGGTTCTCAAGACCAAGGTCGTATGTAAACGTTATTGAGGTTTGAAATCTCCAGTAAACATCAAAATTCAGTTGACCAAGTTTGACTTTTATAATTTGGAAATTTTTTAAAAAAAATATTCCAAAGAATATTATGAGAATCCCCAGAATATTCCATTCAGGCAAATCAAATGAGGACAAATCGTAGATGTTGGTTGGATGTTAATGTGACTGTGAAAATTTGAACCAATCACAGGCTGCCATGTGGCAAGCCCAGAGGCTGCCACGTAGCCCCCAGTTCAATGGAAATGGCATATTAAAAATTTGTTTACAGTGGCAGGAATTGAACCCGGGTCTCGCAACTGCCAACACAAAGGCTCGACCGGCCCACCCGTGGAGTAGTTATTAAACTTTGTTGAACCCCATACACATTTTATGTTTAAAATAGTCGTCGACGGAAAAATAAATAGGGCTAGCCTCGTCCACATGACCCGGTGCCCAAAAGCTGGGTCCTAAGTCCTAACCATCTGCGGTCTTCGGTCAAGTAACCACTCAATGATAAATGCGGATGATGGGTAGTTTATTAAACCACGGGTTTCCAGGTGGCTTGGGAAGTGGTCCTTGTGACCCCGCCCAACATAACTGTTTGGGCTCAACCTAGTCTCCTAAATTGAGTTCATTTAATTGTCAACCAGGGTTGGTAAACTGTTGAAGTGAGGTGCACTGTATGTGCCTAGGTGTTTGTTTCTTACTGCATTGTGTTAGTGTTTTATGATGTTTTTGGTCTTTTGATGATTTTATGTTTACAAGGAAAAGAACTAAATGCTGATGGAAAGAAGCTACTAGTTAAAAACAGAGTGAAGCCTAATTTGTTGATGACAAATGACAAATGCAAATACTGGGACAGAATCAAACCTAAACTATGACTTAGCAAAAATGAAAATCTTGATAATGACTTCAAGAAAATGAATCACAACATGAACTTAAATTTTCCAATCCATTCATTAAGGATATTTTGGAAGAGCTTGAGGAATGGGCAACTAAGTGTAAAAATTCTCCTAACTAAACAATTAAACAATCCACTCACAATGGTACAACATCTCATCCATGATTAAAGGTTTGTTGGAATATATTTGGAAAAGAACATTGGTAACATCATAAGATCTCTACTCTAAAACCAGCTCCTAATTCTATTCTGCAACTTAGTTTAACACCACTAAACCTCACTCAAAAGTTACAGATTTCCTTTTAGAATAGCCTTTGAGGAAAGGCTTGTTTGTGAAATGGTAAAAATGTTGCAAAAGTACTCCAGGCCTTGGACTGATACTATCTTCTGTTTAGATGATTATGAGTCAATATATGTTTTTAGAACAAAAGAAGTTTTGTAAATAATGAAGGCTGTGGTATTTAAGTTTAATAACTAATGTAATTTAATATGCAATGGATGATAACTAAAATGTGGAATGAAAATACAGTGAGCTAAGCTAGAACTGAACTAAAGTGCTACCAGTCTACAATAAACAGTGCTAAACTAACAAGCCATTATCAAACTTGAAACGAAATAACAGAGCATGAATTGAATGAAATTTGACTCCGGAGTGCCCTAACTAAGTTATCATGCAATTAATCTATGGGATTCTACAACCTATTTTGTCCATCATGAATGGTATTTTGGAAGAGCTTGTTAGAACAATCCTGGCTGTACAATTCAATGCAAATGCAAACATGAAAACTGAAAGCAATTACAATTAAAAACTAAGACATCACAGCTATTTCCTACCCATTGTTATGATGTTTTGGAAGAGAATTTTAAGAGTAAGATCAGCTATGTTACTTAGTGTAAACAAACAACCGAAACCTTCAGTATCACAGTCATGCCTTAGCCATCATAATGATTTTTTGGAAGAGTTTACTAGAATAAGTTCAACTGTGATAATGAACAAAAGAAATTGCAATTAAAATCTATAACACTACAGCCATTTCTCATTCATTATCATGATCTTTTGGAAGAGTTTCTTAGAACAAGTATAGCTATAGTGGCTAATTAAATTAAATATGAACTCAAATTTCAAAAACGTGAAAACAACTAAGATACTTATCTAGATTACGAAAGTAAAGTCGTTCAGGAGGCAGGGGCCCTCTACCACCAGACAAAATCTAACTCAAAATCAACTCAACGCATTCAAAGAAATGCTGTCTTCTTCATTCAAGGAAAATAACTTAAAATAGAGTATTCTCAATCTTCAGAAATATAGTAGTCAATCCACGAAATCTAATCAAAATCTAGAGCTTGTCTCTCGGTTTCCCGAGTACATTTATAACAAATATTCATAACGGAACTTGCAACAATACGGGGATCATTATCTTTTTATATCAAAGTCATACTAGAACTCTAAAGATGGAAGTGTAAAGGGACAAAGGACATCTGGACTGTCCTTGTCCTATTAGGAGTCGGCCTCCTTGTATGAGTTCCCACGTACAAAACCACGTCCAGAATTCAGTTCATTCTTCATGGTGAGCAACAAACGTTGAGGACATGATGTGGAATAAACCCATATGTGGCTTTTCCTGAGAGGACACCTGGAACATGCTTGAACGCGAAGATAGCTGCAGAATTTGTGGTTAGCTATGGAATGTCTGCATTCTGTAGCTAGTTTCAGTTCAAAATGCATTACAATGACAAAATCACAAAACTTAGCAAGTTAGCCATGTTATTCATTCTAAAAGTAATTTTAACTAATTTCATTGATCATTTGGGCCTGGGATAACAATGGAAAAAGGAAAATGGGGTGAAGTATGATGGAAGAAAGAACAAACTTGGGGCTCAACATACCCCCACTGCTGACTTCTTGCATGTCCTCATGCAACTTATTCCATAAACTCAGAGACTTCTGCAAGAACATCTAACCCTCTTCTTCTTCTTTGCCTGGAAGTTAAAGGTCTTCTGGGTTTCCTGATGACTAACTTGAACCTTAAATTGGTAAGTGCCCTGATTAGCTTCTTGTTCCTCTTTTTCAACTTTTCATTAGCCTTTTCCACTTTGTCCATTTGTAGAGACAAGGTTGAGTTCATATTGGTTTTGAGTTTGACTTCTTCCTTCAGAATATCATTCTCAGTTCTGATATGTCTATTAAGTACTTCCAGCTCGTACCTATCTATTCTTAACACATCTATTTCAAATAGTGGAGGAATAGGGGTTCTATCTCTACTCTCTGAAGCTTTCCTTTCCAATGTTTCAACATAGTCATAAACTTCTTGTTGTGCAGGGTCAATTTCAGGGGTTTCTTCATCAAAATCTTCTTCAACATCTTCTTCAATAGATGTTTCCTCATCTTCTATGTTTATCACCCCGGTTTGTTTGATCTGTGTTTTCCTTAGTTTCCCCCTGAGTCTATGGCTTCTTCTTGGCTGGGATGATCCCTCTCCTTTTTCTATGGCAGATTTTCTGATTACCCTCTCTTCCTTAAGCTGTCTCTTAATCTGAGTCAACTTCTCAGAGATTACTTCTTCACTACTTTCCTGTACTATTTTGTCAATTTCAATTTTAGAGGCTCTCCATTTTCTACTTCTCTTTGTAGGCTAATGTTCAGGTGAAGGCTCTTTTGGTTCCTCAAAGTGATTTCTCACCAAGAAATTATCCCAAGTATCTTTTGTTTTGGCTAAATGTTGTTCAATTAAAATCTTAACCAAGCCATGATGATATAGAGTTGTCTCTAGGAATTGGACTCTCCTTTGAACACTTGAAGCCATCTTTTTCAAACTTTGAAGCAAGAAATAGGGAAAATTAAGCTCTTCTTCTAAGAAATTCATGATCAACCTAATATGGTAAACATAAAAAGTACCATATCTACCTTCACAAGTGATAAATTTTTGTAGAATAAGCAATATGTTTCTCCATTTATTCTTTAATGCAGAGCTTGGAATCCCCTTTTTAAACACAGTGACATCCATACCTGGTGATTTGAGGATTTGCTTCCATGATTCATTATGAAATTCTCTGTTCTTAAACCATCTTTATCCATGTCTAAGAAATCCTATTGCTTCTGCAATAAAAACCTCTGTGACAGTGAATTTAACATCTCCAACTTCAACCTCGGCTCCTTTGAATGACCTTGCAAATGTTTTAGTAAATTATTTGTGGAAGCCATTAAATTTCTCAAGGAATTGCAGCCATCCTGCCTGTTGCAACATTTCTCTGCTTTGAGGGTATCCTTCCAGGTATTTTTTGCCCACTGGTTCAGTTCTTACAATGAGGCCCATAATTTCTTCTTCAATCTTCAGATTATTACTCTTTCTGCTCACGGAGACAATGACTTCAACCTTCAAACTGATATACCTCTGGTTCACGGTGATAGTGCTTCAATATTCAAACTGATATATCTCTGCTTCATGGTGATAGTGCTTCAATTTTCAAATTGATATACCTCTGCTTCATGGTGACAATGGCTTCAAATTCCAAACTGATATACCTCTGCTCACGGTGATAGTGGCTTAATATTTTAAACTGATATACCTCTGCTCACGGTGATAGAGATACCTTTGTTTTGCGGAATGGAATGATGAAGGGCTGGCTACAGAATGGAGTAATAGGGAGTGGTTACAGAACGAGTCAATGAAGTGAGGTGAAGAAAACAAATCAATGAATGAAAATACTGCGGAGATTTTTACAACGGCTTCAAAAATCATCATTAAATGATTTGGCTGGGTGACGTGAGAAAATCAATTACTTCAGCATTTTAACCGCTTAAATAATGATCAAGTATAGGATTTGAAATGAAGGATTTTTATCCAAAGTTTTGTGGATGTTATATTTGGCATGATCAATAAAAATAATCAAAACAACTTTTCAAATGATTCATAACTAAAACTATACTAAAGTTTATGATATGCCATTATAATTAAAACTTTTTACCTTTTCTTTTCATCTGATTTTTGTGGTCTTCATATACTTTGTTCTCCTCTGGAAACCATTACTTTGTGAGTCTTCATAACCCTTCCTAATTTTTCTTGTCCATGGATATACTGGATTATCTTGTTGCAATTCAATGTCTGTTGATCAGTTCCTTCAGGATCTGTAGCTGCGGAATGACTGTCTGGCTGCGGAAAGTCTGATTAGCTGCAGAATGTCTGTTCAGCTGCAGAATGTACCTGAAGAGAATTTTAATCATGGAATGGAGTGGTTTGGAATATAAGTGGAATATTATATGGAATGAGTGAAGATAAATGATGAAATATGGTATAATGGGATATGTATGAAGTGAATCATGAAGTGGGATGGATTATAATTTATGAAATGGAGTGGAAGAATATAGGAAATGGCCTGCAATCCATGACATGTGTTATTCATTTGCAGAAAAACATCAAAATTTTAAATTTTTGATATGGAAATGAGGTGGATGAAGTATGGAATGAGATGAATGAAATATGGAATGAAGTGAAGTATAAATGAATGAATGAAATGGAGTATGGATGGATAAGTAAATGGAATGAAATGAAATGAGATGGATCATAAGTGCAATGGATCTGAACTTATGATTCTGTAACAGCTGCTTGCAAAAACAAAATGGAAAAGTTAGAGTGTCAGAAAGACTCTGATTTTCACCCTATCTTTTCTGTATAAACATGCCAATCAGTGATTGGTTTTCATGTTTATACTTTTATTATTTATTTATTTATTTATTTTAAAAGAAATGACTTCAGAAAATTCAATTAAGTTGATGAAGAAGAAAGACTCTTCTTCATTAACTTCACATCACTGTTTTCCTGGAATTTCTTGAAAAATTCTTCTCTTGAGAGTGGTTTGTGATACAGCTTCAATCTATGACCATTCACAAGAAAAGTGACCTCTTCTTCATCTATTGTCTTGATTTTTATCGCTCAAAATTGTCAAAAATTTCAATTTATATGACCCTAACCAATGTGTTTGAAATTTCACTTTCAAAATCCTGAATTTTAAATCAAACAAGAGAGCCTAGTCACTTCCTTCTTTTAATTTTTGAGCATTTTTCATATCTGTCCTTGATGTTGGACGAGACTGTTTTTTCTCTAACTCAGATCTGTCTGATCTTTCTTCAATCATTAATTCCGTCCCTCTCTATGCCAGGCTTCCAAATCAAGTCCTAGCTGAACCGCCATTTTGAAAGTTTGAATCTGGAACTCTATGGGAAACAAAACTTGCTTTCCATAAACAAGCTCATAAGGAGTATGGCCTGTTGTGTTTCTCCATGTAGTTCTATAGGCCCACAAGGCTTCAGGAAGCTTATCTACCCAATCTCTTCTATGTAAATGAACAGTCTTTGTTAGGATTCCTTCAATGATCTTATTAGTAGATTCCACTTGACCATTTGCTTGTGGATGATAAGGAGTAGATTTTTTATGTCTGATTTTGTACTTCTCCATCATTTGCTCCACTAGCCTTGATGTAAATTGAGCTCCTTGATCTGTAACAATTTCCCTTGGGACACCAAAACGAGTAAAAATATCCTCAAAAAGAAAAGTAACTACAGATGCTTCATTAGCAACAAGCAATGGCTTGGCTTCTACCCATTTAGTAACATAATCAGTGCAAACTAATATATACCTCTTTTGTCTTGATGGAGGACTAATAGGTCCTACAAAATCCAAAGCCCATTTTCAAGTATTCATTATGTACTGGCTATAAGTGTTTCTCACTGTAATCAGTTACACCTTTTGACATAATCTTTAGCATCTTTAAACAAGGATGGCCAATAATATCCTAAATGAAGGATCTTATAAGCTGTCCTCTTATCAGCAAAGTGTCCGCCACAAGGTTCATCATGACATGCTTTGAGAATCTTAGGCATCTCATCTTCCCAAACACATCTCCTAATGATCAAATCTGGACCTGTCTTGTACAACTCATTAGCAACCCATGAATATTTTGCACTATCATAAATGATTTTTCTTTTATCTCTTGCATTCATTATTGAAGAAAATTTTCCTGAAACTAAATAACTAACAATGTTAGTAAACCAAGGAGTTTGAGTAGAAATTACAAAAAGATATTCATCAGGAAATTGATCTTCAACTGAAGTGTCATCTTTGATGTTTTGGAGTCTAGATAGGAAATCAGCTACTGTGTTTTGTTTTCCAGGCCTATCTAGAATGGTAATGTTGAATTCTTGTAAAAGCAATAACCATCTTATAACTCTGCCATTAGTAATTGATTTGTTCATTAAGTATCTAATTGCAGAATGATTTGTGTGAACAAAAGTTTCATAGCCTGTTATATAGTGTCTGAATTTGTTTATGGCATGAACAACAACTAAAAACTCTTTTTTAGTTACAGTATAATTTAACTCTGCAGGAGTCAAATTTTTACTTGTATAATAGATGGCATAAGGAATCAAGTCTTTTTGTCCCAATACTGCTCCTAGAGCTGTATCTGAGGCATCTGTTGAAATATGAAAAGGTAACTTCCAGTTAGGTCCCCTTAAAATAGGTGCTTCAGAAATTTTTGTTTTCAGGGTCTCAAAGGCTAACTGGAAATCAAAATTCCATTTGAATTCACAGTCTTTGGTAAGTAATTTGAAGAGTGGAGATGCTATCTTGGTGAATTTTTCTATAAACCTCCGATAATATCCTGTAAATCCTAGAAAACTCCTAACATATTTTTGACAACTTGGAATAGATAAGTTAGAGATGACTTCAACTTTTGACTCATCAAATCTAATCCCATCCCCTGAAATGTGATGTCCTAAAACAATTCCTTCAGTAAACATCATAAAACACTTTTCATGACTAAGTGAAATATTTTCTTCTTTACATCTCTTTAAAACTTTTTCCAAGTTTGCTAAGGCTTCTTCAAATGTGTTTCCATAAACTGTGAAATCATCCATGTATACCTCTACACAATCATGTATTAGATCTGAAAAAATTCCTAATACTACTCTTTGGAATGTGGTAGGTGCATTGCATAATCCAAATGGCAATACTCGGTAAGCATAGGTACCCCAAGGACGGGTAAATGTGGTTTTGTCTTGATCTTCAAGTGCTACTTGGATTTGGTTGTAACCACTAAACCCATCTAGGAATGAGAAGTACTTTTTGCCAGCTAATGTATCTAACACTTGATCTATGAAAGGTAAGAAAAAATGGTCTTTAAGAGTAGCTTTGTTTAATTCCCGGTAGTCAACACATACTCTCCATTTACCATTTTTCTTTGGCACAATTACCAAAGGAGAAACCCACTGACTATCTGAAATAGGATAGATGAAGTTGACATTTAACAATTTTTGCAATTCTTCTTTAACAATCTCCCTAAGATTTTGATTCATCCGTCTTTGAGGTTGTCTGATTGGTTTACAATTTTCCTCTATATAGATGTGATGAGTGCAAGTCTTGGGGCTTATCCCTTTCATGTCAGTGTACTCCCATGCGTATGCAGAAGAATGTCTCTGTAATACTTTGATTAACTCTTCTTGTTGAGATTTTTCTAGGTTCTTGTTTATGTTCAAAGTTTTGCCCGGAAATATCTCACTTGTAGAGCTGCCAAATTTATCCATAGAATGAAGAGACATCTGTCTTGATGACAAAAACTCAATGTTGGATCCTTCTTGAAATGGTTCATGTTTTTATTCTGAAGAGGATTCAAAGTTTTCTAGAGTATTCAGAATTTGATTATCTTCACTAATTTCTAAAATTGTGAAGAGAGGTTGTAAGTCTTCTTCATCCTCTATCCATTGAGTATCATCTAAATCTGTAATTTTCCTTGCTGGAGGATACAAAGTGAATTTCTTAGTTGAACTACCATCAGAGATATACATATCACCGGATATACAACTAATGAAAGCATCAGCTGTAGCTAACCAAGGTCTTCCTAATATAATAGGATGCCCTCCTAGATTATTCTTAGGAGCTAGGATCATAAAATCCACAGGATACTCCCAAGAATCTAGGGACACTGGAATGTCTTCTATTACCCCATCAGGTTTGATCACAGATCTGTCTGCTAATTGTAATAATGTGGGTGTAAAAAGAAGATTAGGAAGTTTCAGTTTATCCATGATTTGTCTACCCATGATATTGATTGCTGCTCCTAAATCAATAAGTGTGTTTTGGATCTCAATTCCATTGATGTGAATTCACAACCTGATTTCCCCGGTTTCCGTTCAGATACTTCTGAAGAAAATTCACCCATCGTCGTTCCTATTTTTCCTACCACTTGAATTTCTTTCTTTGTTTCTCTTATTCTTTTTCTTGTTTTCTTCATACTCAACTCCCTTATTGTTTTAGCTAAAATTGGAATTTCCTTGATGGCTTGTAATAATGGAATTTTAATGCAAACATTTCTCAGCTCATTTAGGAAATCATAATTAGGCATCATGATTTGTTTTTCTACACCTCTATAAATTTGTAATATTTCTAGAAAGGGAGGTATAGAAGTAGATGTTGATGGCTGCTCTAATACAGGAGTTGAAATTATTGGATCTTTTTGCTTTAATTTTTCAGTGTTTGGGTCTTGAAAAGATGTGTCTTCCTCAAGACTTTTATTCACCCGTAGAGAGTCTTCCTCAAAGTTATCTTGTTCTTGTATGATCACAGAAGGTTTCCTCTTTTCAAGTATTCTTGCAGACCTAAGTTGAACATCACTAAGGTCTAAAGGAGTAATTAAATAAGTTGGAAATTGTTGGCCTTCTATCATGT
Organism: Pinus albicaulis; assembly: GCA_034641835.2. Lineage (NCBI taxonomy): Eukaryota > Viridiplantae > Streptophyta > Pinopsida > Pinales > Pinaceae > Pinus > Pinus albicaulis. The sequence goes on along the minus strand of CM076579.1, from coordinate 1,549,724,036 downwards.
ATGTGTTCTGAGGATTTTTATTATTGGGGTTTGGTATGGGTTGAGCAGGCAACTGATTTTATTTTTGAGGAAATGGTGATGGAAGTGGTTGATTTTGATGTGGTAGGTTCTAATGATGTTGTTGAGGATTTTGTTGAAAATTTTGTTGAGGATTTTGTGGAGGATTTTGTGGATAAAAATGTGGGTATGGTGGATAGAATGGTGGATACTCATAGTATTGAGAGTATCTTCCATAGGGATTTTGTGCTCCTTGTGCCCAAGCTTGAGATTGATTTTGAAATTGAGGCCAAGGTTGCTACCAAGAATTCCAAGGTGGAGGTTGGTTATACATTTGATCATGGAATCCTTGTGTTTGAGGTCCTTGCCAAGGCCTTCTAGAGAAAAAATTGAGAGATTCTGTGGAATTTGTAGGAGTTTCCTCTTGAAAGACAGCTTTGAGACCAGGAAGGGAAGGAAAATTCTTGGTCTCATGTTTTTCAGAACAAATGACACAAGTCTCTACAACTTTTACATCCAAAGGGCACTCTCTCAAGGCATGTTTCTTTCTACATTTGGGACAAAAGATTGCCAAGGCATCAGATTCAGCTTTTTGCTTGTTTTGTAACTTAAGGGTGTCTATTTGTTCACTAAGACTCCCTAAGATGTCAGATTTGAAATCATCAAGCATATGTCCTATTTCTGCCCTACTTACTATCCCAGAAGCAGACTTACTTGCCCTTGCAAGAGCAGGGTCTCTTGGGCCTTTTACAGTTTTGGATTTCCCTCTTGAAAGGTTAATACATAACTCAGATATTTCAAGTAATGTGAGCTGAGATATATCCCCTTTTCCCATCATGTTAAGGATATCCAACCATTCATCCCTAATTGTCTTCAACAAGAGAGCTTTTAAGGTGTCTTGATCTAAGTTCTCCATTTTTGCTCTTTTGATGTTGTAATGAAATATCTCCAACAAATCTTCCAGGTTTTCATCTTCTTTTTGTAACATCTTAAACACTTCCTCCTTATGATTGATTGGCATACAATAATCCAAATACCTCTCTAGAAATGCTTGTTTCATATCTTCCCATGTCCTAATAGAAATGTTGATCAAACTCATAAACCACTTCAATGCTGCTCCTTTCAATGTTGAAGGAAATAGTTTAAGTTTTTGAGCATCTTGTAAGTAGTCATAAGTTCTACACAGGATTTCAAATTCAAATAGGAAGGTTTCAGGATCTTCAGTTTTAAGTCCATAGAAGTTTGGAAGGACAGAGGGTGAAATGTTTTTCATGGTTGTATTAGTTTCTTCATCTATTATAGGAAACCAAAAAGAGCTTCCCATTTCTCTTCTACCTCTTCCTCCTTCTTCACCTCTACCTCCTTCTCCTCTACCTATACCTCTACCCCCTCCAAATAATGTGTGTTCTCCATTAAAGACTCCTCCTCCCCCTTCTTCTTCCATGGTTGATTCTCCTGTGGAAGTGGAAAATTTTGTGTCCCTAGCAGGAGTCTTTGGATCTTCTTCTAAGGCAGGTTCAGTGGATGAAGTGGAAGGTTTCTCTAATGGAATATCTGATATTATGTCTCCTAGAAGTCCAGGATCAGTAAAGGATGGAATGTGGGTCTGAGTTGAAGGTGTACTAGCTCTTGGTCTAGGTGAAACAAGTGGTGTTCTAGGAATCAAACTTCTACTTCTGCTGCTTATGAATCTACCCCTTGAGTCTCTCTCTCTACGCATATAATTGTTTTTGGGAGTTAAGAAACAAAGGTTACCTAGTTTTCACTTCCCCGGCAACGGCGTCAAAATGTTTGGGCTCAACCTAGTCTCCTAAATTGAGTTCATTTAATTGTCAACCAGGGTTGGTAAACTGCTGAAGTGAGGTGCACTGTATGTGCCTAGGTGTTTGTTTCTTACTGCGTTGTGTTAGTGTTTTATGATGTTTTTGGTCTTTTGATGATTTTATGTTTACAAGGAAAATAACTAAATGCTGATGGAAAGAAGCTACTAGTTAAAAATAGAGTGAAGCCTAATTTGTTGATGACAAATGACAAATGCAAATACTGGGACAGAATCAAACCTAAACTATGACTTAGCAAAAATGCAAAGCTTGATAATGACTTCAAGAAAATGAATCACAACATGAACTTAACTTGTCCAATCCATTCATTAAGGATATTTTGGAAGAGCTTGAGGAATGGGCAACTAAGTGTAAAAATTCTCCTAACTAAACAATTAAACAATCCACTCACAATGGTACAACATCTCATCCATGATTAAAGGTTTGTTGAAATATATTTGGAAAAGAACATTGGTAACATCATAAGATCTCTACTCTAAAAACAGCTCCTAATTCTATTCTGCAACTTAGTTTAACACCACTAAACCTCACTCAAAAGTTACAGATTTCCTTTTAGAATAGTCTTTGAGGAAAGGCTTGTTTGTGAAATGGTAAAAAGGTTGCAAAAGTACTCCAGGCCTTGGACTGATACTAACTTTTGTTTAGATGATTATGAGTCAATATATGTTTTTAGAACAAAAGAAGTTTTGTAAATAATGAAGGCCATGGTATTTAAGTTTAACAACTAATGTAATTTAATATGCAATGGATGATAACTAAAATGTGGAATGAAAATACAGTGAGCTAAGCTAGAACTGAACTAAAGTGCTACCAGTCTACAATAAACAGTGCTAAACTAACAAGCCATTATCAAACTTGAAACGAAATAACAGAGCATGAATTGAATGCAATTTGACTCCGGAGTGCCCTAAATAAGTTATCATGCAATTAATCTATGGGATTCTACAACCTATTTTGTCCATCATGAATGGTATTTTGGAAGAGCTTGTTAGAACAATCCTGGCTGTACAATTCAATGCAAATGCAAACATGAAAACTGAAAGCAATTACAATTAAAAACTAAGACATCATAGCTATTTCCTACCCATTGTTATGATATTTTGGAAGAGCGTTTTAAGAGTAAGATCAGCTATGCTACTTAGTGTAAACAAACAACTGAAACCTTCAGTATCACAGTCATGCCTTAGCCATCATAATGATTTTTTGGAAGAGTTTACTAGAATAAGTTCAACTGTGATAATGAACAAAAGAAATTGCAATTAAAATCTATAACACTACAACCATTTCTCATTCATTATAATGATCTTTTGGAAGAGTTTCTTAGAACAAGTATAGCTATAGTGACTAATGAAATTAACTATGAACTCAAACTTCAAAAACATGAAAACGAACTAAGATACTTATCTAAGTTACGAAAGTAAAGTCGTTCAGGAGGCAGGGGCCCTCTACCACCAGACGGAATCTAACTCAAAATCAACTCAACGTGTTCAAAGCAATGTTGTCTTCTTCATTAAAGGAAAATAACTTAAAACAGAGTATTCTCAATCTTCAGAAATATAGCAGTCAATCCACGAAATCTAATCAAAATCTAGAGCTTGTCTCTTGGTTTCCCGAGTACATTTATAAAAAATCTTCATAACAGAACTTGCAACAATACGAGGATCATTATCTTTTCATATCAAAGTCGTACTAGAACTCTAAATATGGAAGCGTAAAGGGACAACGGACATCTGGACTGTCCTTGTCTTATTAGGAGTCTGCCTCCTTGTATGAGTTCCCACGTACAAAACCACATCCAGAATTCAGTTCATTCTTCATGGTGAGCAACAAACGTTGAGGACATGATGTGGAATAAACCCATATGTGGCTTTTCCTGAGAGGACACCTGGAACATGCTTGAACGCGAAGACAGTTGTAGAATTGGAGGTTATCTACGGAATGTCTGCATTCTGTAGCTAGTTTCAGTTCAAAATGCATTACAATGACAAAATCACAAAACTTAGCAAGTTAGCCATGTTATTCATTCTAAAAGTAATTTTAACTAATTTCATTGATCATTTGGGCCTGGGATAACAATGGACAAAGGAAAATGGGGTGAAGTATGATGGAAGAAAGAACAAACTTGGGGCTCAACAATAAAATTAAATTTAACCAAAAACGGTTCCATGAATTTGGGTGTGTTCCACCATTTTCGGTCCTGTCTGCCAATTTTTGGATTTTAACTGGAGTTCCTCCATTTTTGGAGGAGGTTTTTGGGGGACATTAGGAAAAAATCTTGGAGAAGCCATAACTTCCTAATTATTGAACTGAATTGGATGAAATTTTAGTCAATATTGGGTCTCTTCGATCTTCTGAGTAGTGTGGCATAGGTTTTAGATTCAACATATGTCATCTTCAGTAGTTTTTTCTTCGAGGAAGATGAAGGGGCCATTAGGGCCACCATGAGATAGAATCAGTTTGAGGCCTAGCCAGGGGAGCTAGAGTCCTATTCCAGAGTTAAAATAGTATAAATTTGATAATTCAGATGTTCTGAATCTGATGAGATGGCTTTAAGAACCTTTAGAGAATTTTTGAAGGATGAAAATCTTCAGTAAAGTTTCAGGGGCCATTAGTGCCAGCTTTTGCCAACAATAGTGTAGGGCTTAGCCAGAGCTGCTTGAGACAATATGTAGTGAACCAGTGGTCATTCTTGACTGAAAAAATAATTCTAAATCTAATGACAGAGGTTTCAGCAAGTTTTGAAGACTTCTAGAGGTTGAAAACTCAGCCGAGAAGTTTTCATTGAACCTAGTGCCAGGGGGTGTTGATAGGTGATTTCGGCGAAACCAAAGCATTCAGAGGCCATTTTTGATGAATGAAAAGTCTATCTTGATTATTTCAAAAATTTTGGAAATTTTGAGAACTTCTAGAGCTCGAGAAGCTGATTTGAAGTTTTGGGAAGCCCTAGGCAAACCATGGAGGATAGCCTATTTTGGGGATGCAGTGCTCGATTTGAGTGATTTATTAGTTGATATTTCATGTTTGATGTGTATTGGATATAGAAGTAGTGGTTTCAGTGACAAAAAAAAAATTCTGAGGGAGTTTGTGCCATTTTGAAGCTCAGAGTAGCTTAGTGCACTGACAAAAGGAATCATGTCAATAAGAGCCTAAAACTGTTTGCAGAGTTTGGACAACCATTTTAGGGATATTGATGGTATTTTTAGTCCTTTGGATCATTATTTTATTCATTGGAATTGATTATTTACTTGTAAAAAAACTTACCATAATCCCCAAGAACTGAGTCAAGATGACAAAGCTCAAAGGAGACGTAGCCCACGAGATTTTGGGTGAACTCCTAGATTAAGTTTGTTGTTGTGTTTGAATGATTATTTGTTGCACTATGTTGTTGTCATACATGTTAAATTTCAGCAATAAATGAACTTAAGACACATAAACAGTAAAAATTCATACACCACTTTCAAGTAAATAATTTCACAAAATTGTCAAGTACAAGCTAGATCATTTAATTTAAACTAAGTGGTAGGTTATTGAGATACATACAAGTTATCCAGACCATTTTCAGATCAGGTTGGTATCATAGCATAGTTTCTTTCTTGACAGAGCACTTTGTTGCTTGATCGTATAGCTTGAAAGGTGTTTAAACAGTGTAAAAGATTGACTGTTTTACTGTTTGCAAATTGATTGTTGTTTGATTTTGCTTGAGATTTGGGGACAACTATTGATTAGCTAAGTCCCAGAGAGGACAAAAAGGAAGAAAGGGTTGTAGGCATCTTCCTTACCCCAAAGGACCTCAAAGTCACCCTTGGAAAACAAACCCTCTTGACAATTGTTTGTTAAGAAGCTCTTGGAGTTGTTTGTTGTTTGGCTAATTGAATAAGAGTTTGTCTTTACAGCCATTTGGTTTAAAAAATCTTGTCATTTGTTTTGAAATATTTGAGAACTTTGTTGAAGTTAATTTTTTCATTGACATCATAATGACAACTTCTACAAGTGAAGTTTCCTCCTTCACAAGATTCTTCGATGATGATATGAAGAGTGACTTTATTATATTGAAAGACATGGTGCAGATTTTGTTTGAGGAAAAAAGAGAAAGCACTGAACTTCGTGAAAAGTTGTTTGCCATGAAGGAAGAGAAGGAAGAAATTATTCAAAGATTACATGATATGGAGAGGAAGCTCCATCAAGCCCAAGAGGCTTTGACCAAGAAAATGTGTGAGGAATAGGTAATCCATTCTAACTTGTCTTCAGTTTCCTCATTAGAAAGATGTGTTGGTTCTTTCGAAAAACATACAAGAGGTATACGGTCCAAATTAATGATTAAAATGGGCTATGAAGGCAAGAGATTAGGCAAGCATGCACAAGGCATGGTTGAATCTGTTTTGGTTGAGGAACGAACAAAGAATCTTGGTCTTGCTTATGTGAAATTTAATGGCAAAGACTCCAAAGCCATGAAGGCATGTGAGGCTATTTCAAAGAGAACTTTTGTTCTAAGTTCTAAGATGAAACTATGTCAAATTTGTTTCAAATATAATTTCCATTTCTTTAAGCCTTTGTTGCAGCAAGAATATGGTATAAATGCAGCTTATGGCAAGAATGCAAGTTCAAACAGTTTTCAAGACAAGAACGTTGATGTTAGTCTGCAAATGAAAGTTGTAGACTCTACTAGTTTATCTTCTCATGAAGACAAAAAGGATGAACATTCAAAGCAACACATGAGGTGTAAATCTTCCCATGATCAATTTGATTGTGTTTCTGCAAAGCATGATAATTTTTCATGCTTGAATGGAAGAAAGATTTTCTATACATATTGTGGTCAATTTAACCATGATGTTTTGAGAAGCTGGATGAGGAAGAAAGAATACAGGAAGAAAATGAGGCAAAGGCAACTTTCAAAGAAGGTGCATGAGTTTTTCACATATTGCAAAAAGAGGGGACATGTTGTCTCCTATGGTTGGAAATTGCATCCAACTAGTCATCCCAACTGTTAGTGTCAGCCTTTGCAGCCTTCCTCCAGTGATCAAACATGCTCTTACAAAGTGATCTTAAAGTGTCAAGGTCGAATTTTGTCATTTCAAAGAGTCTTCAAGAAAAATTTGCTCACTAGGCATTAGGTCTAGGGGTTGCTTTTACTCCTGTCAAAGTTGTCCAAATGTCTGTTAATGTCACCATTCAGCTGAGTGTGCCATCATTCAGAGGGTTTTCATCATCATTTCAAGTTCCATTGGGTCATTTTACAGCTTGTTCATGCTTCAGTTGTGCCTAGGTAAGGTCCATTTCCCTCTCCTAGGGTTTTGGAGGTAATTTCTCTTGGATGGTCAAATCATCGAAAAAAACTTGTATCCTGATGTTCACACACCTTCCCCTATCCTTAATATACCTTATTAAACACTTCCCATCACTGAGATCCCCCAAATTCCTCATTTTTCCACAAACCTTAGTTTCTTGCCACAACTTGGCAATTTTCTAGGCTAGGCCTGTGTTTTGCCCTTTTGGACCCCTTCCCCTCACTAAATATCTGAGATTCCACTTTCCCCTACTTCCTAACATCCCTCCCTACTTCCCAAAATTTCCCCAATAATTAAGAAGCCCCTTATCCCCTTCATTTCGCTTCATTTCGACAAAATTCCTTGTTTCACACATCGGGATAGGTTTCACTCAAATCATGTTTCTGAGCAATAAAAGATGAATTTGGGAAAATTGAGAGAGTTTTTTGTCCGAAACATACCAAGGAAGAAAAACCTCCTTCACGTTTTACACAGGTGTAATGGTTTTGGAGAAATGTCAAGAATACCGTTGCCTCAAAAGAATTGATGCACCTGCAGGAAGTAGTATTGGGAGATTTAATTTTTTACAGGGTAAATGAACTCCAAATTTCCAAATTCCACTTGGGTTGGAAATTAGACTCCAAGATCTTTCCAACGAGCTATCACACGCATGATTTGGACACTAGGAAGGCCTCCAAAATCCTCCTGAAAAATGCACTATGTAGCGTGCTACGCACAGAGGAGGTGCGCTACGCACAAGAGGCGCGCTACGCATTGGGCTTCACCGGCCTGTGCAAAATAGCACGCGCGCTACGCACATGCTGCACGTATTGCACTGGGTGAGCGTGCTATGCATATAATCTCAGAGCCAAAAAATTTTAGCTCCTGCGTCCAGTTTCATGCCAAAACGCCTCAATCGGCTTGCAAGTAGGTTTTTCACGATTGCTCAGTGAATTTTGGATATGATTATGGTGTTTTGAAAGTGGAGAAACAAGTATTTGATGAGGAGAAATGTGTAAACCCTATGTTTATTTCCAAATTCATTTCTTAAGGGTTTTTGACGCTAATGATAGTGATTGTGTGGGGGTTTGCAAAATTGTGTGGTTGATATATATATGCCTGTGTCATCTATTGTCAGTAGTGTCTCCGCTTCCACGCCCTCTCTTTGCCATTACATCACTGCTGTCATTATAATTTCCATCGCTATTTTAGCACTGCTCATCATTCATGTTATGACATAGCCCTATTTTTAAATTTTCCACGTCCTCCATTGACATTGTTAAACACTGCCAGGGCTATTGTTACTTTTGATCCTACTAGTTCTTTCCCCTACACTACAATCTTTTCTACTCATTTGTCAAATCCTCTTATAATCAAAGCAGTGACTGTTTTTCATGCAAACCCATTTGACAGAGCCATTACCACTGTGGCTTGTTTTCCTATGATACTTTGATACATATGCGACATATTTTGGGTTTTGAGCATACACTGAACTTTTGTCTTCACTACACCTATATCAACATATATTTGTCAGACATCTTGATTTCAGCACCATGTCAGAGACGGATTCAGTATATGAGAAGGGGTATGACAGTGATTCCACAACACCTTCTACATCAGCGTAGGTACATTCACATGTTCAGGATAGAGACAAAGACATGTTCCGTCATATGAAAAATCATTATTGGGCCCGTAATCACGTCTGCCGAGCTAAAATGAAGATTCTAAAGAGGAGGTTGAGCAGAGCACTAAAACGGAGAAAGAGGCCTGATCCACTCTGGATTTTGGCCGAGGCTTCATTGGCTGGGCATGATACATGATGGAGGGTCTTCGCTCTGAATTTGAGCGAATTTGAAGAAGTTTTTGTCATTTTGGAAAATTTTGGTCTCAAAACAGGTTTTTCAGCCCAACGCGTAGCGCGTCGACGTGCTCGCTTATGATTGGGACACTTGCTGGAGGAAAACTTTATATTTTTGGGTTTTTCATGGGAATTTATGCATGCTCCAGTATGGCCAAATCATTTCATCAAGTTCTGGATGATCAAAAGGGCAAAAAACACCATGAAAATCACCTTTCTGCCACCTTTTGCACCAGCAGGAAGTACTTCTGGGAGAATGAAGTTTTGGAGGGGAACATGAGCTCCAAATTGAACAATTACACTTGGGTTGGATAGCCAACATCCAGGGCTTTCCAACAAGATATCATGAGATCAATTTGGACTTCGGGAAGTGCCCCAAAAGCAGGCTGAAAGGCGCGCTATGCATAGAGATTTTTGGTCCATTTTTCATCTTCCAGCTCAGGATTTCGGCCAGTTGGACCAGTTTTGCTTGTGGATGTAATTTTTGAGTTATCTTGATGTAATTTTATGGTTTGCATGTAACTTGGGCTCACTTTTACCTATTCTAGAAGATTCACTCCTAAAAAAGTAAAAATCAAATGTAAGAATCTGTTTCCTTCCTTTTAGAGGCAAGTTGTTTGGCTGCCTAGATTCTAGCTCCTTGTTTAGAATTAGTTGGAACTGCTCCTAGAAGGAGGAATTCGACCCCTAGAGGTGTGGAAAGGGGTTAGGATGGTCTATATGATGTAATTTCTCAATAATTTTCAAAGGTTTGATAGGTTGGACTCTTGGGAAAACTTTGGCACACTATTGTACATATTTTTCATATTTTGGCTAAGGAAAGATCAGAGGTTTTGCAGCACCTGTTGGGATTCTTGTGGCTTTCAGTTATTGATGGTGTTTTCTCTCTGTTTATTGTAATTTCTTTCATTTTTAATGTATGCCATTCCCTTCTTATGCTTCTGAAACTAAATGAATGAGTAAATGAGGTTGAATCCATTGTTTTCAGTGCTCTGCCTTTAAATTTGTTTAGTTTTACATGTTTTCGCCAGTTTGGAGAGGATCCATGTTCTCCCTTACCCTCTTCAGCTCCTTATCATTCTGATCTATCCATAAACATAATCAAAAGCATCAAGACTAATTCCTACCTCGCCCCAACTCGAATTCTGCAAAGATCTGGCCTTATCCCAGGACCCAAAATTGTTTTTCCCATTTTTTCAACAAAAACTCAAAAAATCAAAATCAAACTTTCCTATCTCTTTACTAGCCTAAAATCAGTACCAATTATAAGTCATATCACACCCTATTGCTTAATTTATTGAGATAGACCCAGAGAGAGCCCTCTCCTGTCCTCGTAGGGCTAGCTACGAGGCTGAGCGTGGTTTGATGTAGCCTTGAGTTTTACCTTATTTCAGCCTAAGGTAGATTTGAGCGCTAACATAGTGGCGACCATACTGGGGAAGAAAATGGTTTGCTTGTTGGTGTTAATTTTTTTATAAGCTACAGACGGAGCCTGAAGTTAGCCAGGTAGCCTTCGAAATGCTTTTTCTTTGCATTAGCGAAAGTAGATAAACGCTGCTTCAGTCAATCTCCGGTTTAGCTTGTAATCATAACACTTAACTTATAAATTGCCCCAGTACATGTATCGATTTCAGATCTGATGGTTGATGGTGGACAGCGATCAGACATAAGAAGGCTGAAATCTTTCACCTGGTGACTCCAATTCAAAGTCCGGAGGACTGACTCCTTCTCTGAGAAAATGGAAGGATCTTACACAAAGTTCAGGTATCTAAAGTGGAATGGTATTCAGGATCTAATCTTCTTTCTTGTAAATTACTTCTTTGCTGGTCTTGAAGCTGTCCTAAAAGTTTTTCAAAATTTGTTGTATGATAAAGGTGATCAAAATCTTCACTTGACCCATTCAAAAAGTGTAAATGCTGAGTTTCCCTTTGATCCTGGTCTCCTTACTTTTCCCACATATTATGATGACTCTCTTCAGAGTGATGAGCCTAAAGAAAACAAAACTGATCCCACAGCTCTTGTACATACCCCTACACCTTGTAAAATTCCAGATCGGTACAAACCTCTTGTATTACCTTCTGTTCTTCATGCTTTCCCTAAAAATTATGACCTATATCTACCAAGATTTGACGGTGAATGTAACAATGTCAACGCTGAGCAACATGTGCAGAATGTTGAGAATTTTCTAGATCTTTTTGAATTTGATGACAAAGATGTTAGTATTAGGCTTTTTGCTCTTTCTTTGCAAGGTCAAGTAAAGAGTTGGTTCAAAGCCCTGCCTGATGCGAGCATCACAGATTTCCAACAGTTTGTCAAAGTTTTCCTTGACAGGTGGATGATTGGACAGAACCCTTTCTTGATTTTAGACGAGTATGCCCAGCTGAAGAGACAGTCAGGGGAGACAGTACAACAATTTTCTGCTAGATTTAACCAAGTATATTTTTCGATGCCAGTTGATATAAGACCTTCTCCTAGATCTGCTCTCTTGCACTACCCGAGTGCCTTTGATCCGGAAATGGAGTTTCAGCTGAGAGAAAAGAATATTGCAACACTTCACGAAATGCAGAACAAGGCAGTGAATGTAGAGGCTCATTTGCTGATCCGAAGGGCAAGGTTGAAGGAAGAAGAAAAGAAGAATGTTTCAGAGCAGCTGAAACTTTCAGAGGAAAAGCTTGATCTTTTCGTAAACGCAGTAGAAGAGATGGTGCGGAAAATGACTGCAAAAAATGAAAATGACATTCAAGAACAAGCGGCTGACCCAAAACATTTTGTTCCTTATCCCAGTTGTCATAGTGATTGTTTTATAGATCATCTTGAAGAAGAGAGAGCTGTTGATATGACATGTATGCTTGATGATGTGTTTTATATTGATGATTTTCCTCAGTTTGATCGGTATGATGATGATTATGTTCTCCAAACAGAAGCTAATCTTGTAGACAAATCAGCAGCTAGTTTGTGGAAGGAGGAAGTTCACTTTCAGCAGCTTGAGTACAGTGATCAACCGATACATATCAGCTATGACAATGATGAGGAAAGTGCGGCAAATTTTGAAGTAAGTGAAGGATCTTTGCCTTTTTTTTTTATTCATTTCAGTTCATCAGATACAACTACCATGCAATCAGAAATCAAATGTCAACAAGCCTTGATCTGGACTATCTTGAGGGTAATGAAAACCTTGTTCAAGATTTCTCATATTCAGATTTGCGATCCCTGAGTGCCATTGATTTTCAAGTTGCAGATGAGGACATGGAAGCTGGTACATGTGATCAAATGATAAAGGTGACTCCGTACCATTCTGTTTTGAATCATTTCAGTTTTTGAGAGAAAAATTGAATAGTAAATTGTCAAATGAGCAGCCCATAAGAAATCATCAATCTCTCAGTGTTAATGTTGAGGATGAGATAGATAACGAAATTCTTGAGCAACCTGTAGCATTAGATTTGCAGCCATCCAATGCAATTGAAGGTCAGATTACAGATGAAGGTGTGGAAGCTGAAATACATGATTTGATGATGCAGGAAAATTCTATACCCTTTTGTTTCGAAGAATTTCATTTTATAAGGCAGAATCTTCGCAATATCTCTCAAGAAAAAGATGAACAGCCAGTAGGATGTCATACAGTTTCAAGGGATACAGTGCAACATTCTTCTCAAGTTTTTGATGATCCTATTGCTCGTGTGTTGGATGATGTTTGCTATAAAAAATTTTCTCCATTAGCTAACCATGTGCCCGAAAAGAATGTTGATAGTAATCTTGTTCAAAAGTCAATTTCATTGTGTTGTTCAACAGATTTTTCATATGAGGAGATTGATGAAGGAGACTTTTGTTCTGTTTGTAATCAGCAAAAGTGTTTGGTTATTCACGAAATTCAGGATCCTTTTGGCAGTTTGCTGCAATCACCAAAGAAAAGCACCGCAGATGTGAGGAAAATTTTAAGATCAAGGTATGGAGATTATCTGGACCAGAGCTATGTTTATGAAGATCCTTTCGCGATATTCTTGCAGTCATCCAGTCAATTCATGCTTTGCAAGTTTATCAGCAGTCCACTTGGTTCAAATTTTCAATGGGAGTTGCCTTTCTATTCTTCCCTTTTCCTGCGCATCAGTAAGCATGTGGGAAGAAATCAAATAGAAGCCAACATGCTTACATGGTTGCATTGGCTGTTTCATTTCACTTGATCAGGTGATGAATGAAACTATTAGAGTAGGTTGTATTGAATAAGCTTCATATTGAGCATATTTCCAGTTTGTCGGTTGTGTTTAAGTATCGAGTCAGTTTTTAGTTGAGTGAGAGTCATTTTGTGTCATCAAGTCATCAATTTTCAGTCATGCATTTCAGTTTGAGTTAATGATTCCATCGCCCAATGGATGAAGGCACTGTCTGAATCCCCTAGAGATCTGTCGTTCTTGGCATCTCCTTGGAGCCACCATCCCCATTGGAGCCAATGTTAGTGTCAGCCTTTGCATCCTTCCTCCAGTGATCAAACATGCTCTTACAAAGTGATCTTAAAGTGTCAAGGTCGAATTTTGTCATTTCAAAGAGTCTTCAAGCAAAATTTGCTCACTAGGAATTAGGTCTAGGGGTTGCTTTTACTCCTGTCAAAGTTGTCCAAATGTCGGTTCATGTCACCATTCAGCTGAGTGTGCCATCATTCAGAGGGTTTTCATCATCATGTCAAGTTCCATTGGGTCATTTTACATCTTTTTCATGCTTCAGTTGTGCCTAGGTAAGGTCCATTTCCCTCTCCTAGGGTTTTGGAGGTAATTTCTCTTGGATGGTCAAATCATCGAAAAAAATTGTATCCTGATGTTAACACACCTTCCCCTATCCTTAATATACCTTATTAAACACTTCCCATCACTGAGATCCCCCAAATTCCTCATTTTTCCACAAACCCTAGTTTCTTGCCACAACTTGGAAATTTTCTAGGCTAGGCCTGTGTTTTTCCCTTTTGGACCCCTTCCCCTCACTCAATCTCTGAGATTCCACTTTCCCCTACTTCCTAACATCCCTCCCTACTTCCCAAAATTTCCCCAATAATTTAGAAGCCCCTTATCCCCTTCATTTCACTTCATTTCGACAAAATTCCTTGTTTCACACATCGGGATAGGTTTCACTCAAATCATGTTTCTGAGCAATAAAAGATGAATTTTGGAAAAATGAGAGAATTTTTTGTCCAAAACATGCCAAGGAATAAAAACCTCCTTCACTTTTTACACAGGTGTAATGGTTTTGGATAAATGTCAAGAATACCGTTGCCTCAAGAGAATTGATGCACCTGCAGGAAGTAGTGTTGGGAGATTTAATTTTTGATAAGGTAAATGAACTCAAAATTGCAAAATTCCACTTGGGTTGGAAAGTAGACTCCAAGAGATTTCCAATGAGCTATCACACGCTCAATTTGGACACCGGGAAGGCCTCCAAAATCCTCCTGACAAATGCACTATGTAGCGCGCTACCCACAGAGGAGGCGCGCTACGCACAAGAGGCGCGCTACGCATTGGGCTTCACCGGCCTGTGAAAAATAGCACGCGCACTACGCACATGCTGCACGTAGTGCACTGGTTGAGCGTGCTACGTGTATAATCTCAGAGCCAAAAAAAATTCGCTCCTGCGTCCAGTTTCATGCCAAAACGCCTCAATCGACTTGCAAGTAGGTTTTTCACGATTGCTCAGTGAATTTTGGATATGATTATGGTGTTTTGAAAGTGGAGAAACAAGTATTTGATGAGGAGAAATGTGTAAACCCTATGTTTATTTCCAAATTCATTTCTTAAGGGTTTTTGACGCAAATGATAGTGATTGTGTGGGGGCTTTCAAACTTGTGTGGTTGATATATATATGCCTGTGTCATCTATTGTCAGTAGTGTCTATGCTTCCATGCCCTCTCTTTGCCATTACATCACTGCTGTCATTATGATTGCCATCGTTATTTTAGCACTGCTCATCATTCATGTTATGACATAGCCCTATTTTCAAATTTTCCACGTCCTCCATTGACATTGTTAAACACTGCCAGGGCTATTGTTACTTTTGATCCTAATAGTTCTTTCCCCTACACTACAATCTTTTCTACTCATTTGTCAAATCCTCTTATAATCAAAGCAATGACTGTTTTTCATGCAAACCCATTTGACAGAGCCATTACCACTGTGGCTTGTTTTCCTATGATACTTTGATACATATGAGACATATTTTGGGTTTTGAGCATACACTGAACTTTTGTCTTCACTACACCTATATCAGCATATATTTGTCAGACATCTTGATTTCAGCGCCATGTCAGAGACGGATTCAGTATATGAGCAAGGGTATGACAGTGATTCCACAGCACCTTCTACATCAGTGCAGGTACATTCACAGGTTCAGGATAGAGACAAAGACATGTTCCGTCATATGAAAAATCATTATTGGGCTCGTAATCACGTTTTCCGAGCTAAAATGAAGATTCTAAAGAGGAGGTTGAGCAGAGCACTAAAACGGCGAAAGAGGCCTGATCTACTCCGGATTTTGGCCGAGGCTTCATTGGCTAGGCATGATACATGATGGAGGGTATTCGATCCGAATTTGAGCGAATTTGAAGAAGTTTTTGTCATTTTGGAAAATTTTGGTCTCAAAACAGGTTTTTCAGCCCAACGCGTAGCGCGTCGACGCGCTCGCTTATGATTGGGACACTTGCTGGAGGAAAAATTTATATTTTTTGGTTTTTCATGGTAATTTATGCATGCTCTAGTATGGCCAAAGCATTTCATCAAGTTCTGGATGATCAAAAGGGCAAAAAACACCATGAAAATCACCTTTCTGCCACCTTTTGCACCAACAGGAAGTACTTCTGGGAGAATGAATTTTTGGAGGGGAAAATGAGCTCAAAATTAAAAAATTCCACTTGGGTTGGATAGCCAACATCCAGGTTTTTCCAACGAGCTATCATGAGCTCAATTTGGAATTCGGGAAGTGCCCCAAAAGCAGGCTGAAAGGCGCGCTACGCATAGAGATTTTTGGTCCATTTTTCATCTTCCAGCTCAGGATTTCGGCCAGTTGGACCAGTTTTGCTTGTGGATGTAATTTTTGAGTTATCTTGATGTAATTTTATGGTTGGCATGTAACTTGGGATCACTTTTACCTATTCTAGAAGATTCACTCCTAAAAAAGTAAAAATCAAATGTAAGAATCAGTTTCCTTCTTTTTAGAGGCAAGTTGTTTGGCTGCCTAGATTCTAGCTCCTTGTTTAGAATTAGTTGGAACTGCTCCTAGAAGGAGGAATTCGACCCCTAGAGGTGTGGAAAGGGGTTAGGATGGTCTATATGATGTAATTTCTCAATCATTTTCAAAGGTTGGATAGGTTGGACTCTTGGGAAAACTTTGGCACACTATTGTACATATTTTTCATATTTTGGCTAAGGAAAGATCAGAGGTTTTGCAGCACCTGTTGGGATTCTTGTGGCTTTCAGTTCTTGATGGTGTTTTCTCTCTTTTTATTGTAATTTATTTCATTTTTAATGTATTCCATTCCCTTATTATGCTTCTGAAACTAAATGAATGAGTAAATGAGGTTGAATCCATTGTTTTCAGTGCTCTGCCTTTAAATTTGTTTAGTTTTACATGTTTTCGCCAGTTTGGAGAGGATCCATGTTCTCCCTTGCCCTCTTCAGCTCCTTATCATTCTGATCTATCCATACACATAATCAAAAGCATCAAGACTACTGCCTACCTCGCCCCAACTCAAATTCTGCAAAGATCTAGCCTTATCCCCGGACCCAAAATTGTTTTTCCCATTTTTTCAACAAAAACTCAAAAAATCAAAATCAAACTTTCCTATCTCTTTACTAGCATAAAATCAATACCAATTATAAGTCATCTTGAACCCTATTTCTCAATTTATTGAGATAGACTCGGAGAGAGCCCTCTCCTGTCCTCGTAGGGATAGCTACGAGGCTGAGCGTGGTTTGATGTAGCCTTGAGTTTTACCTTATTTCAGCCTAAGGTAGATTTGAGCGCTAACACCAACCACATGCAACAAGAGGACAGAAAGATTAGCGCAAGTGGAACTAAGGATTCCATTATTGATGTGAAAATGGAATTTTCACATGAGGAAGAGTTGGAGCAGAAAAAGTCGCCACGGAAGTGGCTTGGTAAGAAGTGGATGGACTTCTTAACACAGTACGATGTACTCATTTTGTACATATGAAAATTTTGGTTGTATGCATGTATTTTATGTTGTAATCTCTCATTTGATTGAGCCACATTGGATCATTGATCAAGGAAACGATGTACGGCTTCCTTCTGAAAATTTCTTGCCATAAATTTTCTGAGTGAGTGAAAGAAAGGCAGTTATAGATAGGAGGACAAGCACATCGAGGAAAGGAAGTGTGAATTGCTTTCTAGTTGTGGTTCAAATTCACTAGCCATGCAAGGCAAGTGTTTGAAGGCTAAAGAAAAGAGGGTGCAGTAATCTTATTTTCTTTACAGATCAGTTTCAATAGTCCAGAGAGCTTTTGGGGTCCAAAAGATTCTCATTTGGGAGGTGTGATCAGGAGATCATGTCCAAGTTATGCAAATTTCTCAAAAATGAAATTTTTAAAAATTGGTTGCAATATGAACAACCGGAAACGTCTCGTCGCTGCGATTCTGGTGCTGTGAACGGTTCTCAAAACTAAGATCGTATGCAAAAGTTATTGAGGTTTGAAATCTCTAGTAAAATTCAAAATTCAGTTGACCAAGTTTGACTTTTATAATTTTGAAAAATTTTAAAAATAATATTCCTTGGAATATTCCCTAGAATATTCCATTTGGGCAAATCAAACAAGGAAAAATGGCAGATGTTGGTTGGATGTTAATGTGACTGTGAAAATTTGAACCAATCACGAGCTACCACATGGCAGCCTGGAGGCCACCATGTGGCCCGTAGTTCAATGGAAATGGCATATTAAAAATTTGTTTACAGCGGCAGGAATTGAACCCGGGTCTCGCTACTGCCAACACAAAAGCCCGACCAACCCTCCTGTGGAGTTGTTCTTAAACTTTGTTGAACCCCATACACATTTGGTGTTTAAAATAGTCATCGGCAGAAAAATAAATAGGGCTAGCCCTATCCACACGACCTGGCACCCAGAACCTGGGTCCTAAGTCCTAACCGTCTGCGGTCTTCGGTCATGTGACCACTCAATGATAAATGCAGATGATGGGCAATTTATTAAACCACGGGTTTCCAGGGGGCTTGGGCGAAGGTCCATGTGACTCCACCCAAAGTAACATTAAATTTAATCACAAAAAATTCCACCAATTTGGGCACGTTCCGCCATTTTCGGTCGTGTCCGTCAATTTTGGATTTTAACTAGAGCTCTAGTTTTGGAGGAGGTTTTTGGGGGACATTGGGAAAAAGTCTTGGAGAAGACATAAATTCCTTATTATTGAACCAAATTGGATGAAATTTTAGTCAATTTCAGGTCTCTTTGACCTTATGAGAAGTTTGGCATAGGTTTCAGGTCAAACAGAGGTCATATTCAGTAGTTTTTTCTTTGAGGAAGATGAAGGGGCCATCAGGGCCACCATGAGACAAAATTAGTTTGAGGCCTAGCTATGGGATCTAGAGTCCTTTTCTAGAGTTTCAATAGACTAAATTAGATAATTTAGATTTTTTTAATCTGTTGAGATGGCTTGAAGAGCCTGTAGAGAACGTTTGAAGGCTGAAAAGCTTCAATAAAGTTCCAGGGGCCATTAGTGCCATCTTTTGCTAGCAGCAGTGCAGGGCTTAGCCAGAGCTGCTTGAGACCATATGCAGTGAACCAGTGGTCATTATTGACTGAAAAAATCATTATGAATCTAATGACAGAGGTTTCAAAAATTGTTGAAGACTTCTAGAGGTCGAAAACTCAATCGAGAATTTTTCATTGACCCTAGAGCCAAGGGGTGCTGATAGGTGATTGAGGTGAAACCAGAGCAGCCGGAGGCCATTTTTGATGAATGAAAAGTATATCTTGATGATTTTAGACATTTTGGAACCAAGGGAAGTGGTTTAAGAAAATTTTGAGAACTTCTAGAGCTCTAGAAGCTGATGTGAATTTTTTGGCAGCCCTGGGAAAACCGTGGAGGATAGCCTATTTTCAGGATGCAGTGCTCGATTTGAGTGATTTATCAGTTGATATTTGGTGTCTAATTTGTATTGGATACAACAGTAGTGGTTTTAGTGATAGAAACAAGATTCTAAGGGATTTTTTTCCATTTAGAAGCTCATAGTATCTTAGTGCACCAACAAAAGGAATCGTGACAACAAGAGCCTAAAGCTGTTTGCAGACTTTGGACAGCCATTAAATGGATATTGATGGTATTTTCAGTCCTTTGGATCATATTTTTATTCATTGTAATTAAGTATTACTTGTAAAAAAACTTACCATAATCCCAAAGAGCTGAGCCAAGATGACAAAGCTCAAAGGAGACGTAGCCCACGAGATTTTGGGTGAACTCCTAGATTAAGTTTGTTGTTGTGTTTGAATGATTATTTGCTGCATTATGTTGTTGTCATACATGTTAAATTTCAGCAAGAACAAATGAACTTAAGACGCATAAACAATAAAAATTCATACACCACTTTCAAGTAAATAATTCCGCAAAATTGTCAAGTACAAGATAGATCATTTAATTTAAACTGAGTGGTAGGTTCTTGAAATACATACAAGTTATCCAGATCATTTTCAGATCAAAAAACAATGCAGTTTTCTATCCTGTGTTGTTTAATGTAGGCATTGCTTCATCCCATTTGGTAAATTATTCCTCTACGACAGTAATATAACCATGCCCCGCAGACGAACGCGGCTTAAAAGTCATGAATTCAATACCCCATTTCGAAAATGGTCCCACAGAGACAGCAGGATGCATTAACACTAGCATTTTGCGGATTTTACGATAAAAAATTTGGCACGCATGACAACTTCTAACCATGAGGATGCAGTCGTGAAATATTGTAGGCCAAAAGTAACCAACGTGGAGTATCTTCTACGCAGTCACGTATCCAGATAAATGTCCACCACAAGCCCCAGCATGACAATCATTTAAAACATTTTCGGCCTCCTCATGAGTGAGGCACCTCCTTAAAATGGTATCGACACCACGAAAATAAAGTGTATCGTTGATGATTAGATAATATTTGGCTTTGTATCGAATATTTCGTTGTTCAGAATGAGAGCTATTAGGTCGAAAAGTTTTAGTTTGGAGATAAATGATGAAATCTCCATAGCAAGGATCAGATGATCCGATCAGAAATAGAGACTCGTCAGGAATTGATGGTTCCAATGTATTTGCAGTACTATCAGAGGGAAGGTCATAGAGAAGCTTTGTCAAAACTAAAGACTTCTTTGACATGGATTTGATGAATTCCAAATCAAATTCCTGTAAAATGACAATAAATTTTGAATATTTTCCCCCAGTAATTAACATGATAAGATATAAGTCATTAGGTTTCAATCTGAAATGACAATGGTCTTTTGGAGCAGGATATAGTGGTGAAATATTTGGATATCTTGAACAGCTGCCAAGGAAAGCTTTTCTACATATGAATACTTAAATTCTGTATCATTGAGATTACGACTCAAATAATAGATCGGATGTTCAATTCCATATTCTATTTGAACCAAAACCATAACAATGGTCGTTTCAGTCGTGACGATATATAGGAAATAATCATTTTGATAATTAGGGGGATACTTTAATGACGCTCGGACAAGAGTATCCTTGACAACATCAAAATAAGCTTGGGCAACTTGGTCCCAATGGAAGGGAACCCCCTTTTTCAAGAGTTGAGTAAATCCTTTAGCCATTTTGGCATAGTTTGGAATGAACCTTCTTAGGAGGTTATCCTTTCCTTGAATTTTTTGTATCTGAAGTAAAGTTGATGGCGCAGGAAAATCAAGAATGGACTAAACCATCAATGGGTTGATTCGAATTCCTTCTTTTGAGACTATGAATCCAAGAAAACGACCAGAACCAACACAAAACACACATTTATGTGGATTGAGGCGTATTTTTTAGTGTCAACAGCGTAAAAATATGGCTCTCAAATGCATCGGGTGATCAGTCCAATTTGATGAATGTGCTGGTAAATCTTCTAAATAAGGTTGAACAATGTGCTTGATGTCATTGAAAGCATAATCCATTTTTCTCTGAAAAGTTTCCCCAGTGTTCTTTAAACCAAACGGTTGTTTCCTATAAGTGAATGTGCCCCAGGGACAAATGAATGTTGTCTTATGTTGATCCTCTGGGCAGATATTTATTTTATTGTAGCCGGAAAATCCATCCATGAATGAAAATATTTCACATCCAGCACAATCGTCAATAATCTGGTCGATAAAGGGAGTAGGATAGTTGTCTTTTGGAAAAGAAATGTTGACGTCCCGATAATCGACACACACTCTGATGGTTCCTTTATTTTTCATGACACGAACGATATTGGAAACCCACTCAGTTAGCGGGATAGGGTAAATGAAACCAGCACGCAAAATATTTTCAACTTCTGCTTTGATGGCAACGAATTTATTTGGATGAACTGGACGAAGACGTTGACGCACCAGTTTGACATCAGGATACATATTAATAGTATGTTCAACAATGCTAGTATCTATGCCTAGTATTTCCTCTTAAGACCAAGAAAATACATCACGGAATTCATGAAATAGAGAGAGATATGTTTCGAGTTCTGATGGAGAACAAGATACACTGACATGAATATTTTCTACAACGCCAGGTTTGGTCGAAATATCGATAGAAATGGTTTCTTCAATATTTGACAGATTTCACTCGGAATCGATTGCATTAATAGATAAATAATTTAAAAAGAAATTTTTGATTGATGGGTGATATAGTTCACTGAGATTATGTTCTTCATAATCAGGAAGATGGAAACGATGATGATAATCTTCCCATGGTTCTCCTTTTGTCATCATGGCTTCCAAGATATTCTCATCTGTCAAGAAAATTGAGGAAAATGGATCAGATGGAGTACCAAATTCTAAGGAATGATCAACCCAAACAATTGGCAACGCTGATTTCGGATTCGCCACCCAAGCCAGATATATTTATTGCTATGCTAGCTCAATAGGGATGGGCGACAGAAACTCATCCAATGTAACAATATTAGAATCATCTGTACTCTCCCTTAAGCCAGATGGAGTGGAAGAGATCATGTAGTAGGTCTCTATACTTGAAATTTATGTTGATGTTGTGGGCAACGGTAATGTAAAGGTTCCCATGAGAGTGGAATCCTTTAAGAGTCCTATACCAATGTTCTGAAGTGCTATTTGGGGTGTGTGAATGAACGAAACACTTCCAGTTACCTGTGAAGTAGAGGTAAAGAAGGATAGTTGATTAATGACTGTGATAGTACCTTTATATGGAAAGGAAATCATTCTAAAATATGTAGAAACAATTGCAGTCATTACATATACCCGTGGCCTTCTAAGTAGAATATTATAGTCAAGGGGTCTGTCAACAACCCTGACATCAACATTCACTATTTCCCCCCCTATTTCAACATGTAGGTTATTAATAATAACACAAGGCTTATATGTACGTCCATCAAAAGTCTTCAACGTCAATGATGATTGTGATAAGTGCGGCGAGCCAAGTGACTTCCAACAATTTAGAGACATAATACATGTAGATGCTCCCTCATCAATAATAGTACGATGAACAAGGTGATTGAGAACATTTACTTGTATGGAGAATTCCAATTCTGCTGGTAGTTGCGGCACATAGCCGGTATGATTAAATACGACAAGATTATAATCAGTCGAATCAATTCCACCAATAGCTAACAATAAAGCCTATTTTTGAGAGGGACAATTTTGTAATACCTGAAGATCAGACATATTTGAAGGGGATTGAGCCAAATATTCAAGTATATTATAATTTTGAGCAGCTCTTTATCGAGGATTATATGTCAATTTGTGAATTACTCCCTTTGGTGGCTTGATTGTCAATTCAGGAATAGCAGCAAGCATTACTGATTCTGTAGACGGATTCGTAGTCGAGGTAGTAGGTTGATCAGTGGCCTGAATACCATAATATTTATTATGTGTTGACACCAAAATATATGTTGAAGCTTTTGTGACGGATAACATAAGTACTTGGGAACTAGAAGTTGTATCCGTAGCAACCAAATTTGTGTTTGGATTCGAAAACGGATCTGTCAACACAGCTAATGCATTTGAAGTCTTAATGATATTTGAGACTTCAACACAGTGAGGACAGTCCCAAAAAAAGTGTTCCTAATTACATATTATGCATGGATAACGAGGTTTCCTAGGTCCAAATAATTAATCATATGATCTTTCCTATGGGTTAGAAGTTTGCTTTTTCTTAGATTTTCCCTTTTTCTTACCTCTGGGTTTCTTGTCACTTTTTCCCTTATCAAGCAACATGGAATTAATTTTGGAAGAAGGTGCAGAATCAGATGTAGTAGCATGATGTGTTCTTGTAGTGCCAATCAAGCCATCTCTGGCATGAGAGTCCTTTAATTGAGGAGGAACAGTAAAATTAGATCTCACCGCGTTAGAAATTTTTTCATAGAGCGTGCCAGATTGAGTATGAATCAAGTCTAAATATTGGGCATGAGAAATAACCTGCTCTTCTATGACGATGCCACCCTTAGCCACATCCTCAATTATAGATGGTAACAGTGACTTAATGAACCACTCAAAAAGGAGTTGATCAGGAACAAATGTCTTAACCATTCTACGACAACGACGCCACTCACGAATATGATCGGAGATGTGAGTAGCATTAGTTTGTTTTAAATTGGTCAAGAGTTCCATTCCAGCTTCATATCTGATGGGTAACTAGAATTGAGTCAAAAATACAGTAGCTAGTGCAGTGAAGTTATCAAAAGAAGCTCTAGGTAACTCAATATACCATTTTGCAGCCAGACCTGTAAGTGTACGCTGGAAAAGACGTAGTTGAACAGAATCATCATTTAGGGAATTCGATGAACACCATAAATGATAAGTCATGACATGAGTGGATGGGTCTTCCCCAGGGTTTCCATTGAACTTAGGAATATCCAAGGGTAATTTGTGAGGTATCACTAGCCACCAAGGATCATAGTTGATTGGATCATTGGTTAGTCGGTTTAAATCTGGTAACTTAAAGTTACAACAAAAGGAAACTGTCTATTAAGGTCAAGTTGAGCATAGCCAGGGTAAGATGGAATTTCTTAAGAAACAGGCCTTTGAGCACCAGCATAAGGAATCTGATGCTGGTAACCCAGATAGGGGTTGTTTTGAAAATAAAATGCTTGAGGATTCTGTTGACAAAAACCTGCATATGATACTTGTTGAAATGAATTCTGAGGTATTTGCGCATGAGGCTGCCAAGGGGTCTGTCCACCAATGTTATAACCCAAATTAGAATAATTTGGATTTTATTGATAGTTATAACCAGGTTGTGGCTATGAAATCCCATAAAATGGTAAACCAACTTGTGAATAAATTATTCTGGATACATGTTGTTGTAAATTAACCAGATAATATGGAGTCTATGGACCCAATATTTGAGGGTATTGAGTTGAAGAAACCACCTGAAAAGGTTTTTGTACAACATTTTGGTTCTGTAACAGGGGTAAAGATGTATTAACAAGTGGAAATGATATGGGTGTAATAGGTTGAATTGGCTGATACGAGTGTACAACCGTTTGTGGTTGGATAGGCAGAGTGGGCTACCATTAACAAACATTCATTTTGACATTAGGTTGACCAAAAAGTGACGGAGTACTGTCATAGTGGGTGACCAAAGGTTGCCCCCCAACATGACGAGGATAATAATATGGAAAATATTGCTCTCCAAATGCTGGGAGTCCAGTTGCTATGGTAATTGATGGAATAGACCCAGAAGGACCATCTTGATATTGCCCTGATGATGTGTATAAAGAATCAAATCATTTAGAACTCATGATAGGTTTACCAGTTATAATACCAGATGATGACATTGGTAAAGTCCATGGATTTGAAGATGCACTAGAGAAAATTCCAGATAAAGATTTATATCCTGGTGGGAACATAGGGTCACCATGAAAATATGACACTGGTGAAGTTGTAAACATTGATGGGGTAGCGAGGGCAGGTGCTGATGTAATTGGAACAGATTTCCCAACTGAAGATGTTGGTTCATGCATGGTTACTTGACCAAATGTATACCTTTTTGAATCGATGGGAATATGAATAGGAATAGGATAAAAAAAAGCAGATGGTGGTGATTAAGGAAAAGACTCGTATAGGTAAAGGTCCTCCCCAAAATGGGTTGGAGTTAAAGGTGTCTCATCTTGTGGGATTTCTTCAATCACAATTAAACCAGGTGGAGGTGTTTCACTTTCAGGCCCAAAGTATATTTCAAGTGGTTGACTATGTGATATGGGAGACTCAATAGCTACAGAATTTTTTGGGATGAGCAAGGAAGGAACAACTTCTGGTTGCCCGAATTTGGGATTCAGATGTTCTGGAAAAAATGAGACAGGATCTGGATCAACTTCTGGTTGAGCAACGTAGGGTCCAAGAGGTATGATCTCACTGATTGGATGGATCGTGACCATGGGTGGTTGTGAGGACTCTGTTTTGACAACAATAGACGAATCGGGATGTGTAGAAACAACTTGAGCTAACTCTGTTATATGGGAAGATGATGCTTCAATTGAGGTACGAATAGTACTTGATTCGGTAGAGTGGTGTCGCCTTTGTCAGCTAGGAGTAACTTCTGGTGGTAAAGGTGGTTTCAATGCTAATATATGCGAACAACGGGGGAAAGGATTTTTTTTCTTCCACCATTACTAATTTATTTTAACCAAAAACAAATAAAAAAGATAAAAGGGTAATGCTAGGCAAAAGTTTTACCAAGGAACTGTGAACTGCAAAATACCTCCTGGAAAACCAAGAAGTACGGGCAGTCAATATCCCTGAAATTTGTGTTTGGTATATCATAATTTATAAGGCGGATGACTCGGTTCACTATGGATGGATAACACCTAAATTTTTCCTCCGAAATATACCCGAAGGTACTTGGAGGCCCAAGTCAGTATTATCGCTGTCTGATGCGAAACTGCACAGTGAGAGCACGCCTTTATACTTTTCGTACTGTAACACTGCACGATATACCCGAAAGTACATGGACGAGCTACGATATACTTACATACGTGGAGTGAGGTATCACACTCGGAATGTATCGCAAACAAATTAACGACAGCTTCTATGTTTTACAACGTCGGAACACATATCTAGCCTAGACCTTCTAAATGTTATCATTATGGTTCCAATGCTTTGTTAGGTAAATTGAGATAAATTTTAAGTTGATCTTGTTTATCAATTTTCCTTTCAAGGTTCACCGCAATGATGTATTAGAAGTTCCTAAAATGAAAACTAAAATGATAAGCAATCTTTCACTTTTATTTTTTCAATGAAAATCCTAGCTACTAGAGAGAAAGGGAAATCAATCTGAGAGCAAAAAAATCAAATAGCACAAACTTAATGTAGCTTTCCTAATTGTTCCTTTTTCAAAACACACAATCCACTACATGCAAATGCAAGTTTTTCTTTTCAGTTCCTTTAATGTTATGAATGCAAAAAAGAAACTAAGTGCACCAAATCAATAGAAACAAATTCCTTTTACTTTTGAGAAATGAAGAATTTAAACAACAATTTCTCTTTTGAAGGAAAAATGAGGAATTAAACAACAATTTCTCCTATCAAGAAACGAATAATTTATGACAATTTCCTTTTCAAAAGAAAATGGATCTAATGCAGAAATAATAATACTTTGAAATTAATTCGTCAATAATAAATAAAAACGCTTTAAATAAACATTGAACAAACTTTTCTTTCAAAGGAGGAAGAGGTAGATAAAGTCACTGGTCAATCTAAGGTATCAAGCTCTTTAAAACACAGCTAACAAGAAACTGAAAAAAAATTGTAATGACAAATTCAATGGAATTTGGATGGTTTTAGGAGTCAACGCACTCTGTAAAGAGAGACAGTGCGTTGCAACGCAAGTTTGAAAGGGAGACAGTGCTATGCAAAGCACTGTGTCCAACGGTGCGTTGGACGCAGTGTACAAGGAAAAATACAATTGTTTAACACACTTCTAATGCAAATTTTGATTTCAAAAATCCTAATCTTTATGATTAAATGCTACTAGGTGATTGAACAGAGAAAATCAGAGGTAAATACAGTAAGGATGAAGGGTAAACTCCCTAGTGGAGTTGCCAATTTGTTATTTAGAATTATGGATTACGGACAAAATATTCTTCCCTAGATGTAGTGCTCATCTAGAAAAATAGGTTAAAGACTTTGCAACTACTTTTCCTAACAATAAATAGACACACAAAATAGATCAAAGAACTTACTTGGAGTCCAAGCGCTTCATATTCTCCTTCTATCGCTCTTGCTGTAGCTTCAAATATGAGCTAAGTCGCCAAAATATTCTCTGCAAAGATGAACACTAAACATAAAAAGATAGCAATAATACATATGTATATTCAATTTATTCAGTTAAATCAATAGAACATGAACCATATGCATCAAATAAGAATTTATAATATGAAATACATGAGCTTATATAGATACATATGTGGGAAAGTAAGAAGCAATTTTTATTAATGGATAGAAGAGGAGGTTACAACCCAATGATTGATTTAGTGTCACCATCTCCAGCAGCATCCCAGCCTCATCACAATGCACATCTCTCCAGTAGCATGTCACTCAACTCAATTCCTCAAAGGAAATTCCACCAGCATTTCTCTACTCAAATTCTTCCTTTCAAACACTAATATCTGTTCTCAATTTATAGAGGAGCTGAAGGTAGTTTCACAATAAATGATTTTCTAATAATAGTCAAGGCATGTTCCCAATCTTGTAGATGTCAAATGGACACATGGATTCTAAGTTCCACACATGTGAACTCTTCTAGAAGGCACTGTCCAAGTGGAGATTCCGGAACAATGAGAATTTCACTCCCAATGTGACCAATGTACCCTTGGATGTCAGGAAGCTCTTTGTAGATCACCCTTGAATGGGGTTACTTGCATATGCAATGCACTTAGTCCCTTTAGAGGCAGCATTGGTGAGCTCTCATATGATATATTATAAACTTCAAATCGAAACCTTTGCAGATGAAATTCATGGATGATTTCTCTTGTTCTTTGTCTGAGGGCATATAACAACTGAAATGATAGGGGATGATAGATCCTATTCATTGGTCCTGGAGATGATGTCTATTTAACCAGGTCATTGGGAATGGTGCCCAAATTGAGCTATAACAGGTGGGAATCCTTTAGGAGTTTCAAACACCTTAGAATGATTGTCTAATACTTTTTTGAGATCTGTAGAAATAGATGATTTTAATGTTGGAACTTCTAGTGAGCATATTTTTTCAATGATGCCTCATTTTTATTTCTTCAGAAGCTTTTTCATGAAATTAGAGATTATTATCTTTCCCTACTTCCCTGTGATACCCTGTAATTCAACTTCCTTTCCTTCTGAAAAAAAATCAAGAAAATTTATTGAAAATAAAAAGCTACCATCCCCAAATATTGTAACCATTGCACTCCTAGTAAAACATCACCACTACCCATTGGAATGGAAATCATTGGACTATTCAATACATATTCCCTCATGGTTAGCTTGATATTATGGCACTTTAGAGAGACATTTATAGTTCCTCCATTTTTTAGGTCCCTATATTACTAGTGTAGTCCCTTATTGTTGTTAGTGTAGCCCCCTTATTGTTATGGTTGTACCCCTCTAACCCCCATATTGTTATTATTGTGCCCTTATATTATTATTGTTAGGTCAACTAGGATTATATTATGACCTCATGGACTCCTATATATAGAAATGAGGTTTGTCATTTGTAGCATCTAAGAAATTTTCATTTATGTAATGTAAAGGATGTTTCCCCCTCTAGGTGGCTTATTTATAAGGCGTTGATCTCTCTTTTCTTCTATTTTTGGAGTTGGTTTCATAACATTTGGTATTAGAGCTTTGGATTTTAGGGTTTCGTTGCTTCAAACATGTCAGTGTGGAATTTTCACTATAACGTTGTTTCTACGAGGGTTCAGACACTAAAACAAAAAACCATTTCGAAACATTACTAAGGAACGTTGTATAAAAACGTCATATCTTGGTTCGCAATATTTTCAAAGATATGACCTGTGGAATTAAGGATTTTGGCAAGCTCCCGAATTTCATCTAAAATAGGTGCCCTTGGGAAAATCATCATAACTCTTACTCTGAGCATCAGATTGGAATTTTGTAAAATGTGGCTGTAATTACATGAAATTTAATTTCCTTCTTATCAATTTCAAATTCGGGAGAGGAAAAAATGACATGTGGCATGCCCGTACAAGTTCACTCTACTGAACTAGTCCATAATTAGGTCATTGTGGGAAATTGGTCATAACTTTTCCTTGAAGAATCCAAATCAGGTCATACATATGCCATTGTAAAGAAGCTTCTGAGGGCTACTACAACACTAAAGATAAGATCTAAGGGATTCAAAATTAGAGAGATACATCATTTTCAATATCGAGCTCCTCACAATCAAGAAAAAGGTGTGTGTTTTTTTTCTTCGAATTGCATAAGTCTTGTTTGAAAAATTAGTTTGAAGTGATTACAAGGTCATATTGAAGAATAGATATCAGTATTGGGTTCTAAAAAGCCCCCTAAAAAGAATTCAACACCCATTAATCCCTTGGAATACTCTACTATAACTCATGAAGAGGAAGAAGTGAAACATGATATATCAAAATTACAAGAGAAAGTGCACCAAATTTCACTCTCGAAAAGAGAAACAAAAAATGAAATGGAAATTTTGAAGAAAGTCATGGAAGCTAAGTTGCATGGTTTGAAGAAGGGTGTGGAAGCTAATATGGATGGTTTGAAGAAAGGCGTGAAAGCTAATATGGATGGTTTGAAGAGTGTCATGGAAGCTAATATGGATGGCATGGAAGCTAATATGGATTGCATGGAAGCTAAAATTGAAGACATGAAGAGCGATTTAAACTCGGACATTGAAGGTTTGAAGGAAGGTTTGACAAAGTTGATACAAGAAATTATTCCTAATGGTGAAAAGGTAGTACAAGAAACTCATGATGAAAAAAAAAAATGATTTCATAAACTCTAATGTTGGATGGAAGAACCACTATATTCCAAAGATGGATATGAGGAAATTTGATGGCAAGGATCCCGTAACATGCATACTACAGATGGAGCAGTATTTTGATCTCAATAATATGCAAAACATAAAAAAGGTACGCATTGCAACTTTACATTTAGAACAAAATACCTTTGTATGGTATCGATGGCTTTGCTCCCGTAAAAAAAATTCACTTGGTCAATTTTTATGGAGGAAATGATAGCACATTATGAGGATATAAAGAAAAACACCTTCTTTATCCAATTGATAAATCTCAAAAAAAGGTGTTCAGTGGTGGAGCACATTGAGGACTTCCAAAAATTGAATATAAGGGTAACTAATATTCCATAGGAACACAGGATTAATGTCTTCATAGGGAATTTAAAGGATAACATCCAACATGAGGTTCACCTTTGGGAACCTGATTCATTGGAGAAGGCATTTAGGTTGGAAAGAAAAATTGAATGTAAAATCATGGCGACAAGGAAGCCTACCACTCACATCTATAAAGATGGAAGTGTTGCTACTCTTAGACTTCCACAACCTACAAGGTTGACACCACAACAGTTGGAAGAAAACAGAGCAAAAGGGATTTTCTACAATTGTGATAGCAAATACACTAAAGGCCATAAGTATTCTAAGAAGAAATTATTTTACATATATTGTGAAGAGGAGGAAGAAAATGAACAAGAAACTTCAAAAGAAGAGGATATACACCAAGAACTAACCCTAGAGAAAAACGAAATGAGTCCGACCATATCTTGTAATGCATTGGCAGGAATTACCACTCCTCAAACTCTCAAGATAGAAGGACATATCAAGAAGAAAAAGGAAATAATGTTGATTGATTTGGGTAGTACCCATAATTTTATTCATTGTAAGTTAGCCAAGGAATTGAATTGCTTCCTATCCTGAGCACCAGAATGTCAAGTGATGGTTGCAAATGGAGGAACTATAAATTTCTCTAGAAAATTCCATAATGTCAAGCTAACCATGGGGGAATATGTATTTAATAGTCTAATTATTTGCATTCCAATGGGAGGTGTTGATGTTGTACTAGTAGTACAATGGTTATAATCTTTGGGGATGGTAGCTTTTAATTTTCAAGAACTTTTCTTGAATTTTTTTTTTCAGAAAGAAAGGAAGTTGAATTATGAGGCATTGCATGTAAGTCGGGAAAGATAATGAGATATAATTTCATGAAAAAGCTTCTGAATAAATAACAACAAGGTGTAGTTGCAAAATTATGCTCACTATAAGTTCCAACATCAAAATCATCTATTTCTCAATATCTCTAAAAAGTATTGGACAATCATTCCAAGGTGTTTGAAACTCCCAAAGGAATCCCACCTATTCATGATCATGATAATGTTATTCATTTGATTCTAGGAAGTGTTCCTCCAAATTTCATGCCTTCCACATATCCGTATGTCCAAAAGAGCGAAATTGAACGTATGATTGCAGAAATGTTAGAGGCTGGTATAATTCAACTTAGTAAAAGTTCTTTCTCTGCTCTTGTAGTATTGGTGCATAAGAAGGATGGATCATGGTGCATGTGTCTGGATTATAGGGAGCTCAATAATCTCACTATTAAAGATAAATTTCCCATTCATGTGATTGATGAATTACATGGATAAATTTATTTTACCAAGTTGGATCTTCATTCAGGATATCATCAAATTAGAATGAAGACTAAAGATATTATGAAAACATCATTTCTAACTCATGAGGGTCATTAAGAATTTTTTGTCATGCCTTTTGTCCTTACCAATGCACCTTCTACATTTCAAGGGTTGATGAATTTCATTTTCAAACCCTGACTTCGAAAATTTGTGTTAGTATTTTTTTATGATATACTAATCTAAAGCAGGTCTTGGAAGGATCATGTTCAACATCTTGATAGGGTGCTCAAACTATTGGAGGAGAAATAATTTTATGCAAAAACCTCCAAATTTTTCTTTGGAGTACAAGAGGTGGAATATTTGGGTCATATTGTATCTCACAAGGGTGTTAAGGTAGACCCTAAAGAAATTAAATCCATTAAGGAATGGAAATTCCCACAACCATAAAGAAGCTGAGAGGATTTTGAGGGTTAACAGGGTATTATCGCAAGTTTGTTAAGAATTATGGGAGAATAGAAGCACCTCTTACAACATTATTGAATAAATATGAATTTTCATGGACTCCTAAAGCAACTAAGGCCTTTTAACATATTAAAGAGGCAATTTTCTTAGCACTGGTCTTAGTTACGTCGGACTTCACAAAAATATTTATTGTGGAATGTGATGCCTTAGGAAATGGAACTGGTGTTGTTTTAATGCAAGAAGGAAGACCAATTTCTTTTGAAAGTCATCCAATCAAAGGAAAGTATTTACAGAAAGCTATTTATGAGAAGGAAATGTTGGCAATACTACTTGCACTAAAGAAATGGCGACCTTACCTAATGGGAAAACACTTCAAGGTAAAAAATGATCATGATAGTCTTAAATACTTTTTGGAACAAAGACTA
This sequence comes from Pinus albicaulis, assembly GCA_034641835.2. Taxonomy (NCBI): domain Eukaryota; kingdom Viridiplantae; phylum Streptophyta; class Pinopsida; order Pinales; family Pinaceae; genus Pinus; species Pinus albicaulis. The sequence goes on along the minus strand of CM076579.1, from coordinate 1,549,691,402 downwards.
TCTTCAGAAGAGTAGAGAAATGGGTCACAAATATTTTGGGTTATGACTTTGAAATCATCTACAAAAAAAGGAAGATAAATGTTGTTGCAAATGCACTCTCAAGAAAGGATGAAGAGGTGGAAGCATTGATTTGTGCCATTTCTATTATCCAAATAGATTGGATAACCGAAGCAAGGGATGATTGGAAGAAGGACGAAGAAGTGTGGAAACTCATTCAAAAGTTGTAGAAAAATCCTAGCACATCTGACACATTTAATTGGAAAAATGATTCCTTATGGTACAAAGATCACTTATATATTTTCAAGAATTCACAACTAAAACAAAATATTCTTTTTGAATTGCACACTTCTCCCTTAGGAGGACACTCAAGATTTTTAAGAACTTACCATAGGGTGAAGAATTTTTTTTTTTGGGATGGCCTTAAATTTGATATTCAAAATTTTATGGCAGAATGTTTGGTTTGCTAGCAAAATAAAGTTGAGACAATTAATACCCCGAGCCTTCTACAGCCTTTATCCATTCCAAGTCAATGTTGGTAGGAGATTTCAATGTATTTTATCATAGTTTTACCTAATTCCAAAGGAAAGAGTTTCATCATGGTGGTAGTTGATAGACTTACCAAGTATGAACACTTTTTTGCATTATCTCATCCATTTAAAGCAAGTAAAGTTTCTATGAAAAGTATGGAAACAATTCAAAAGCTACATGGAAACCCAAAGATTATTGTAAGCGATAGAGATCCCATTTTTACTGGAAATTTTTGGACGGAATTATTTTCTTGTTTGGCTACTCAAATAGCTCATAGCTCATCTTATCATCCTCAATCCGATGGGAAAATTGAGATAGTGAAAAATGTTTGGAAGGATATCTTTGCTGTTTTGTATCTAATAAAAACACACAATGGGTAAAGCAGTTACCTTTGGGTGAATGGTGGTATAACACTTCCTTCTATACTGCAGTGAAAATGACCCCATTTATGGAACTTTATGGATATCATCCACCATCCATCACATCATCCTTAAGATAAAATTCTAAGGTTTAAGTAGTGTAATATCACATCGAGCATCAAAAACAAGTTATCCAACTCTTAAAGGATAACGTAAATTTCGCACAAAATTGAGTGAAACAATAGGCAGATCAACATCGCAGCGAGAAAATTTTTGATGTAGGAGAATTGGTATTTTACGGCTACAACCATACAAACAAATTTCCCTCAAGCGAGCTAAGAAGGATAATATTGGTACTATGGCATACAAATTGGAGCTTCCTGCTTCTTCTCGAGTGCATCCAGTTTTCCATGTTTCATGCTTAAAGAAGGTTATAGGTGAAAAACTTCATGTTCAAACAATATTTCCAGAACTTGATGAGGAAGGAAAAATAATATTGGATCCTGAAGCAGTCATGGAAACAAAAACTCGATAGCTACGAAATCAATCAATTTCAGAGTATCTCATCAAGTGGAAGAACTTACCCACTGAATATTCTACATGGGAGGATGAAAATTTTATACAGAAGCATAGAAAGCTACTGAAGCATTGAGGACAACACTTTTTTGAAGGAGAGGGGCATGTTAGGTACCTATATTACTAGTGTATTCCCTTATTGTTGTTAGTGTATCCCCCTTATTGTTATTGTTGTACCCCTGTAACCCCCATATTTTTATTATTGTTCCCTTACATTATTATTGTTATCTCAGCTAGGATTATATTGTGACCCCATGGAATCCTATATATAGAAAGGAGGTTTTTCATTTGTATATTCCAATAGTTGTTCAATTATGTGATGTAAACGAGGTTTCCCCCATGAAGTGGCTTATTTCTAAGGCATTGGTCTCTCTTTTTTTCTATTTTTGGAGCTGGTTTCATAACACCATTTTCCACCATCGCTTGACACTATGGCACTGGGTATAGAAAGAAATTCACTTCCTTGGATACCTTACAATGAATAAAATTATGGGTATTTCCCGAATCAATAAGCACTATTACATTTTTCTTCTTGATATATCCTTCTATCTTGAGAGTTTGAGGAGTGATAATTCCTGCCAATGCATTAAATGATATGGTCAGATTCATTTCTACTTCCTCCCCAGTGGGTTCCTAGTGTATTTCCTCTTCTTTTGAAGTTTCTTGTTCCTTTTCTTCCTCCTCTTCACAGTCTATATAAAATAATTTATTCTCAACACACTTATGAGCTTTAGTGTATTTTCTATCACAACTATAGAAAATCCCTTTTTCTCTTTTTTCTTCCAATTGTAGTGGTGTCAACCTTGTAGGTTATGGAAGTATAGGAGTAGCAACACTTTCATATTTATAGTTGTAAGTGGTAGGCTTCCTTGTCGCCATAATTTTTCTTTAAAGTTTTATTGCCAACCTGAATGCCTTCACCAATATATCAGTTTCCAAAAGGAAAACCTCATGTTGGATGCTATCTTTTAGAGTCCCTATTAAGACATAAATCTTATTTTCCTTTGGAATATTATTTACGCTTATATTTAATTTTTGGAAGTCCTCAATGTGCTCCATCATTGAACCCTTTTGTTTGAGATTTATCAATTGGCTAAAGAAGGTATTTCTCTTTTTATCCTCATAATGTGCTATCATTTCCTCTGTAAAAATTGACCAAGTGACCAGTGGTTTACGAAAACAAAGCCATCGATACCATACAAACTGATTTTGTTCTAAATATAAAGTTTCAATTCATACCTTTTGTGTGTTTTTCATATTATGGAGCTCAAATTATTACTCCATTGGTAGCATCCAAGTTATCAGATCCTTGCCATCATAATTCCTCATATATATCTTTGGAATATGGTGGGTCTTAAATCCAACATTAGATTATATGAAATCATGATTAACATTTCTTTTTTTCTCATCATGATTTTCCTCTACTACTTTTTCTCCATTAGGAAGCTTTTCTTGTCGTAACTTTTCCAAACCTTCCTTCAACCCTTCCATTTCTTTCTTCAAATATTCCATGTTTCCTTCTATACCGTTCTTCAAACCATCCATATTATCTTCTATTCCCTTCTTCAAACCATCCATCTTAGCTTCCATGCCTTTCTTCAAAACATCCATATTAGCTTCCATTTTTCCTTCTATACCATCAATCTTAGCTTCAATGCCATCCATTTTAGCATCCATGCCATCCATATTAGCTTTCATGCCATCCATGTTAGATTATGTTAGTTTTAGTATTTTCATCCTTATATTAGTGATCAAAATCCTCTTTTCATATCATTTTAGGAGTCCCACTCAGAAATTTTTTATCATTCTATTAGGTCATCCAAAAAATTTACTCACTGATGGTAGCCCTAGTCAAAAAATGATTCTCTTCCTCAAAAATTCATAATTTTTGGCCCACATTCATGTCTTGCTGAGCATAATTCAGTCATGAAAGTCCATTTCATCATGTCATTATGTCATTCAGGTCACCATGAAGTCTAGTCACTCAAGGTCTTCATTAGGTCTCTAGGTTTTCATTTTCCAAGGTCCAATAAAACACCATTTCATTGCATAAGGTCAACAAAAGTATGAGAGTGGTACAAATAATATCTCTTTACCATCTAAAGAGTATTTTAAATCATGATCAGTCTACAAAGAAAACAAGACAGATTTAAAGGGTATTTTTCAAGGTTTAAAAGTGAATTTGAACATAGCAAAGTGGGTCCCAAGAACTAATTCATTCAATCCATCAAGTATAAAGGAAATTAAAACATTAAAAATTCACTCATTTTATCTCTAATCCATCAATATCACCCTAAATTACACTTCATATACCTCCCTTAACATTTTCCCAAGCCCATTCCTCTCATTTCACTCACTTTCCTACAAACTCTAGCCTATTGCTACACTTTTGACACCTTCCTAGGTTAGGGCTATGTTTTTCCCTTTTGGACCCCTTCCCCTCACTCATTTCTAGAATTTAAACTTCCCTACACTCTAACATCTATCTCTATCCCCCAAAATTTCCCCAAGAATTTATACAGCCCCTAACCCCTGCATTCCCCTCCCTCTACAAGGTAGTCCTAAATCCCCTGTTTTGCCTACACCAAACCTTAATTTCCTCTCCCACTGAGCTAGGGTTTGTTATGGAATCAGAGAAATATGAGACGAGGAGGCATAAGGTAGGTAATTACAGCAAATTATGAGGCCATTCCAACTCATAAATATCATGCCCATCATTTTTCAAGAAGTCATTCCAAGGGACAAATCATTTTCCACAGAAAGGGCCAATTTTTCTTCAAACTATGTTTTTGAGAAAAAAAACATGATTTTGATAAAGGTGAGAGAGGTTTGTGTCCATCATAGGCCAAGGATGAAAAACCTCATTCATTTCTTACACAGGTGTCATGGTTTTGGATAAATGTCAAAATTATAGTTACTACAAGATGTTTTTTGAACTTCTGGCGTGACCTTCAGAAAATCAATAATTCTCCCTGATGGAGTGTCCAAATTACTTGCTTGATAGTTAAAATGATAACTAGACATAAATATATTTCCAATGAGCTATCTCGAGATAAATTTTGAGTTGAGGAAGGTCTTAAAATATTTCCTGCAAAAGCACACTACATTTTTGCATCCTCATTCTGCACTTTTTGACCAGCTGTGGAAGAATCACGTTTTGACAGGGAAAATCAACTCAATTAATACAAATAAATGTATATCAGGAGATTATACTGGATAATATTTCTAGTGATCTATCATGAGCTCAATTTGGACACTGAGAAGCCCTCCAGAAGTGGCCTGCAAATTGTTGGTGCACTCACACTGCACCCTTGACAAATCTTTGAGTTTTTCAGTTTTAACTGCAAATTTTGATTTTCACCAGGACAAGTGATGATTTACCTATGTAATTGATGGAATTTAATGTATTTTTTATGTTTTTACTATTACCTAGGGTAATTACATTAGATAAAAGACTCAATGAGGTGTAATGAACCATTTTCATGAAAGTGAGGGATGAGTCACTTGGACCTCCCTACACTTCAGCGATCAGTTCAAATTTTTGTGGATCTCTTCCTCAACTCAGGAATTCAACCCTGAGACTGAGAAGAGTTTTTTTGAGACCTATATCATGTAATTTTTCAGTCATTTCATAGGTTCTAATTAGTTGGATGTTGGCATATTGATCAGAGGCTCTATTGTAATCATTTTGGCAAGAGCTTAATAAAACTGTTGCAGCTATGTCTTTGGGATACCTGTGGTATGGTTGTCTAGCATTGTTTATTCCTATGTCTCATTATGTTTGAATTTATTGTCTTCATAATTCATTTCAATTATATTGTATTATCACTTTCAAGATGATAAATATAATTCATCTCACATGCTCTGTTTTGGGAAAGTTTTCATAGTTTGTTCATCTTTCTCTTATTTTAGGAAGAATTCATCTTTCATGCTCTTCCTAGCTCGTCACCTGTTTGAATCATTCCATCCCAAGAACCCTAATATGATATCCTTCTTACCTACCTTGTCCCATTGAATGTATTGTAACCCTAATGCAATTTTCCCTGACTTGGCCTCTTTGACCTAATATCCTCATCCAACAACCAATAAAATCAAATCAAAACCCCTAAACTCATACCTAGCCTAAAACCCTAATATATCCAAACCTCTTGGTTGTGAATTTGTGGAGAGATCCCTCTTCGATTTGGTAGGGCTAGATACCAAGCCAAAATATTGGTCTATGGTTACCTCTATTGGGATTTCTACTTCAGCCTTAGACATCTGACAGAGTGATAACATATTGGTGTTGTTGCAGGGGACGAAATATGGGATCTTCCCTGGGAAAGAACGACAAAGTTTAGATCTAATTTTTGATGGTGAACAACATTTGGACACACAAAAAGGTTGTGCATCATTCACCTAGTGACTCCAAATTAGTTTCGAAATCAAATCTAAATACTCCACTGGAGGATGAACCTTGCCAAGAAATATGAAAGGAAAACATGGGAATATCAGGTATTCAACTTGCACTTTCATTCAAGACATCATGTTATTTATCATGAAATATTTCTTCTCTTTTCCAGATAACGTCCAGAAATTTTTCCAAGGTATGTTATGTTTGAGAAAAGATCATGGACCTTCGTTGGATTCTGCTCCTTTGAAGGTTGTAAATACAAATTTCCAATATGCCTTTGATCTTGGTTCATGCCCTTTTTTTGAATTATATGATGACCATATTCAAATTGGTGAACCTCAAGAGATCAAGATTGAACCTACAGCTTCTGTACATACTCCTACACCTTGTAAAATTCTATATAGATATGACCTGTTTATCTTACCTCCTATACTCCACGCTTTCCCTGAAATTCATTACCTATATCTAACGAGGTTTGATGGTGAATGTGAAAACATCCGTGCTGAGAGACATATGTAGAATTTCGAGACTTTCCTTAACCTTTTTGAAGTTGACGAAGAAGATGCCACTATCATGATATTTGTTCTTTCTTTGCAAGGAAAAGTTAAGAGTTGGTTAAAAATATTTCCTGTTGTGAGCATATCAGATTTCCCGTAGTTCGTCAAAGTTTTCCTCGACAAGTGGGTGGTAAAAGAAAACCCTTTCCTGATTTAAGAAAAGGATAACCAGCTAAAAAGACAGCTAGGGGAGATAGTACAACAATTTTCTGCCATATTCAATCAAATCTATTATTCAATACCTACTAATATAAGACCTCCTCCTAGCTCAACTCTCTTACATTAGCCAGATGCCTTTGATCCAGAAATGGAGTTTCAGTTGAGAGAAATAAACCTTGCAACACTTGAAGAGATGCAGAAAAGTGCAGTAGATGTACAGGCTAATCTATTGATCAGAAGGGAAAAGATGAAGGAAGAAGAGGAGGAGAAAATTGTAGAGAACCTGACATCTTTGGAGGTAAAGCTCGACATTTTGGTATGTATAATAGAGGAAATAATGCAAAATATTACCGTGAGAGATGAATTTTCCATTCAATATCACCATGACCCACTTATTTCAGAAAAAGAAGAGGTTGTTGACCTTAAACACTTTCCTGCTAATTCCAACTACTATAGATCATAAAATGGATATATCGATCAGTCTGAGGAGAAAAAATCTGCTAATTTAATGCGTATGTTTGATGACATTCATTTTTTTGATTATTCGCCAATTTTTTATTAGTATGATGAAGATTATGTTCTCCAAAAAAAATTTAATCTTGCAGAGGAATCAACAGCCGGTTTGTGGGAGGAGGAAGTTCAGTTTCAATAGCTCAAAAATAGTTATTAGCCAATGCATATTAGGTATGCCAATGAGGACGAAAGTGAAAAAAAATTGGAATTAAGTGAAGGATCTTTACCTTTTTGTTTTAATTTGTTTCAGTTCATCAGAGAAAAATTTATTGCAATCAGAAATCAATAGTCATTAAATTTTGATCTTGACAATCAAACAGATAATGAAATTCTTGATCAGAGCTCCTTACCCTTGTGTTTCTCCTCATTTGAAAAAATAAGAGAAAACTATAAGCAAGGAGATAAGCGAGTGGTAAACATTATAAATGATAAACCTTCTCCTGAAATGGTTGAGGAAATCATTTGCGACAGAATCCTCCTTAGATCTAGATTTGCAGTCACCGAGTTCCATTGAATTTCAAATTGTAGATGAAAGCTTGGAAGTTGAAACATATGATAAAATGATGCAAGATGATTTTGTACCATTATGTTTTGAAGCATTTCATTTTTTGAAGGAAATTTTTTATAATGTCTCTAAAGAAAAGGATGAGAAGCCTGTAGAAAGTCATGCAGTCTTATTAGAACCGATGGAAAATAGGTTGCAACAATATTTTCAAAATTTTCATGACCTTATAGCTGATGTATTGGATGATATCTCGAGTAAAATTCCTTCTCCATTAGCTAATTGTGAGCCAAAAAAGAGTCTTGATATAAACTTGATCTGACAACCATTTTATTTGTCGTTTTTAGTAGGAATCTCATTACAAAGATCATCTGAACATTTATATTCATATAAGGAAAGTAAGGGTAAAGATTAAAGTTCATTTTCATGTCATGAAGACTTCCTAGAATATAGCAGTAATGTATTAGATGGGATAGAAATCAATATGTATTCCTATGAAGATTCTTTTGCAGCATTCTTGAGGTTAGATGGTGGGTTCATGTTTTTCAATTTCATTAAGATTGAATCTAATTACAAGTTTTCATGGGAGTTTCCTTTCATTAGTTCTCTCTTCTTGCTCATAAGAAAGCACTTGCAGAGAATTCAAATAGCATCCACAATACTTACATGGTTGCATTAGCTATTCCATTTCAGTTGATCAGGTGATGAATGGAGTAGTTAGAGTAGGTTTTGTTGAATAAGCTCAATTCTGAACATCTTTTTCAGTTTGTAAATTCTATTTTAGTCTGAGTCAATTCAGTTTATTGAGTCAATTTTTCAGTATTCATTTTTTTTTTTTACTGTATTGGCCCAATGGGTAAGGCACTGATCCACAAAATCTAGAGTTATGTGGTTCTTAACACCTCTTTCAGAGCTATCATCCATAATAAGGCCAATTTTAGTGTCATTATTTGCATCCTGCCATCAGTGATCAAAATCCTCTTTTCACATCATTTTAGGAGTCCCACTTAGAATGTTTTTATCATTCCATTAGGTCATACAAAAAATTTACTCACCGATGGTAGCCCTAGTCAAAAAAATGATTCTCCTCCTTAAAAATGCATACTTGCTGGCCCACCTTCATGTCTTGTTGAGCATACTTCAGTCATGAAATTCCATTTCATCATGTCATTATGTCAGTCAGGTCACCATGAACTCTGGTCACTCAAGGTCTTCATCAAGTCTCTAGGTTTTAATTTTCCAAGGTCCAATAAAACACCATTTCATTGCATAAGGTCAGAAAAAGTATGAGAGTGATCCAAATAATATCTCTTTACCATATAAAGAGGATTTTCAAGCATGATCAATCTGAAAAGAAACCAAGACAAATTTTAAGGGTATATTTCAAGGTTTTAAAACTGAATTTGAACATAGCAAAGTGGGTACCAAGAACTAATTAATTCAATCCATCAATTATAAAGGCCATTAAAACATCAAAGAGGCACTCATTTTCTCTCTAAGTCATCAATATTGCCCTCACCTACACTCCATCTACCTCCCCTAACCTTTTCCCAAGCCCATTCCTCTCATTTCCCTCACTTTCCTACAAACCCTAGCCTATTGCTACGCTTTTGACACCTTCCTAGGTTAGGGATGTGTTTTTCCCTTTTGGATCCCTTCCCCTAACTCATTTCTAGAAATTCCACTTCCCTAAACTCTCTAACATCCATCCCTATCCCCCAAAATTTCTCCAAAAATTTAGATAGCCCCTAGCCCCTTCATTCCTATCCCTCTATAAGGTAGTCCTAAATCCCATGTTTTTCCTACACCAAACCCTAATTTCCTCTCCCACTAAGCTATGGTTTTCTATGGAATCAGAGACATATGCAAAAAGGAGGCATAAGGGAGGTCATTTTGAAAAATTATGAGGCCATTCCAACTCATAAACATAATGTCTCCATCATTTCTCAAGAAGTAATTCTAAGGGACAAATCATTTGCCACACATAGGACCAATTTTTCTTCAAACTATGTTTCTGACCAAAAAATGATGAACTTGAAAAAAGTGAGAGATTGTTTCATCCATCATAGGCCACATAAAAAAACCTCCTTCAGGTTTTACACAGGTTTCATTGTTTTGGAGAAATTTCAAAAATATAGTTGCTACAAGAGGTTTTCTGCACTTCTGGAGTGACCCTGGGGAAATCAATATTCCCCCCTGATGGAGTGTCCAAAATAATTTCTTGATAAGTCAAATGATAACTATAAATAAATTTGTTTCCAATAAGCTATCTTGAGCTAAATTTGGAATTGAGGAAGGTCTCCAAAAGTTGTCTGCAAAAGCACACTGCATATTTGCGCCCTCATTCTTTACTTTTTGACCATCTATGGGAGAATCACTCTTTTATAGAGAAAATAAAATCCATTCAGTGTTAAGAAAAATAATGAGAGGGGGGGTGAATCAATATTTAGAGCTTACTGAAAAATTTTGCTTTTTCTTTCTCTCAAAACCATACGCTACTTTACTGAATCCAACTTGCGTATACATGCATATACCCTTAAGAAAACTTGCGTATGTCCAGAGGTCTTATTATGCATTTAATTCTGTATTTAGATCATTGCATCATTCATTCATCAAATTTTTAGTAAGCAGTTAGCATGTGCAATAATAAAAAAATAAACCATCACACATGAACACCAGTAATTAAGGTGGAAACCCAATTCGGGAGAAAACCACTGCTGCTGTTGTCTCTGTCTTCAATATTTATTATAAAGAAAACCTTTTACAACATTGTATTGATGCAGACTTATATCAGCACGCATGCTTCTACCTGCAGAAGGCTACAAACTTCTCTCGTTTTCCAGCTACAACTGGAAGGGAGCTCCAACCCCCTGATCTTGTTTACTAGCCTCACCTGGAAGGGAGCTACGACCCCCTGATGTTAGCATCAACTTCTATTGGCAGAAAGCTTCCACTTTCATACTGAAGGCTTCAACCCTCAGATCCACCAACTTTCTTCAATTTCTTCATTAGAATTGTGCCAGGTCTTCATCATTTATTTTGCAGATCTTCCTAGAGATTCATCATTTCTAGATCTAGAGATCTTGAACCTTCATCATATCCACAGGTGCATCATAGATTCAGATCTATCAGAAACAGAGTTCAATCATGCAGATATCTCTTAAAGAGATTTATTCATTAACAACCCCTCCACATGCGCACTTTGAACTATGATCCTCTTCTCCTTATATAGTTTTAGCCTTTATTAATACCATGAGTCAAAACCACTCAACTGTAGATGGTATTCCTGGACGAGATCAAATAGATAATCCAGCGAGGTCTACCCAAGCCCCAAAAAATTCTCATTGTTTTATTTTCTTGGTCTGGCAATTAGATAATTAATCTAAGGATTTTTAATATCTCAATCTGAGATTGAGATATTAATCCAATTCCTCATTTAGTTATGAACTCCCCAAGGCATATATATATCGACCCCAGGTTTATGTGTTCGTGAGATCAACGCATATATTAACCCACGTTCATTACATCACATGTTTCATATTTCACCAACTTCACATATTCAACATCCTTTATTAACCCCGCAAACCTTAGTTTAAAAAGGTCCCAATTAATATAATTTAAACTAGGCCCACATATATAATCAATGACACAATCACATACTCGCACCGTACCATGGTTATCCATCATGCACCTTCCTCATACAGCCACCGTCCAATGGCTCCCCTCCAGATCAAAGACGCACAACAATATCGCACGGCTTCCTTGGTCGGACATTAACGCGCGATGGCGCGCAGTGATGGCGGTTTTGCAGATTCGTTCAGGGACGTGTGTCGCTCATTCTATGGAATCGCTCCCAACCTCTTGAATACCGCTTGCCCATCGAAAGCGGTGCGATGAAAACCGGAAACCCCCTTCACTGTTCATTCCGCTCGTGGTTCCTCTCCTTCGCTCAAGGTTCCGTCCACCTTTATTCCGTCATCGCTACGTTTCTTCATGAAGGAATAACCCTGTTTCAATTGTTCTTCCTCCGCGCGATTATGTTGATGTAACTCAGGTTATATATATATATATATGTGTGTGTGTGTGTGTGTGTGTGTGTGTGTGTGCGTGTGTGTGTGTGTGTGTGTGTGTGTGTGTGTATTCCAGTAAACATGCTCTGCGATCATGTGTCCATTCAATTTCATTCTTCAGCAAGTAGGTTAACCCCATCGAATCCACCATACAGAATTACATCCTTTACCGATTTTCTAGCTCGTGCTTTTGTAGAAATTGAATCCATCAGCCCTTTACTCAGATTTACTCAGCCATAGTTAACACATATTGCGAAGAGACCAGAACCCTCCAACTTTAGAGGTTTGTCAGTATGTATGAATACATCGAACTTATTCAAGAAAAGCAGATATACATTCAGTCTTATATTCTGCTTGTATAGAACTGCTGATGGATTTCTGAGTTCTTCATACAGTCATTATCTGCATCCTTTGTTAGAGAGTTGCCATCAAGGACAATCAATTCAATATAATAGGATACCAGAAACATATTGCCAAAAATCTCCCCCTTTGGACTTGATGGCAACCATGACCAGAAATAAATTTAGCAATATTCTCCCCCTTTGACATCAAGGGCAAAGGATAGATCAGGATCCTTTGTACCGACAATACCATGCTCCCCCTGAGATCATGCTGCATCTTCAAACATAATATTCAATGAAATAATAGAAATTACTTATACACTCAAGATCAAATGAGATTAGATTACAACAAATAATTAGAATGCCAATAATGCATCCTTGCCACATGACCAATGCTCCCCTTTAGCCTGTGCATCATGAACACTTTCAACAGGAGCGTATCCAATTTAATCTTCTAAATTTAAGCAGATCTGATCTTTTGCATGGCAGAGACTACTCCCAGCTTCTGTCTGAGATATTCAAACACTTTTCTGGGTAAAGGTTTGGTAAATATATCAGCAACTTGTTCTTTGGAGGGAACATACTCCAACTTCACCTTTTTTCAAGCACTTGTTCACGTAAGAAGTGATACTTGATGGGAATGTGCTTGGTCTTGGAATGCATAACAAGATTATTTGAGATACTGATGGCACTTGTATTATCACACATAATGGAAATAGGAAGTGAACATTCGATTTGAATGTCTTGTAAGGTTTGCATCATCCAAAGAAGTTGAGTGCAACATGATGCGGCTGCCACATATTATACTTCTGCTGTAGATAAGGCAATCGAGCTTTTCTTCTTGCTGAACCAAGATACTAACCGGGGCCCCATATAGAATGCACCACCACTAGTGCTTTTCCGATCATCAACATTACCAGCCCAATCTGCATCAGTGTAAGCATGAAGAGTAAGATCAGCATTCTTTGGATACCATAGTCCAAAGTCCTGAGTTCCTTGTAGATATTTGAATATTCTTTTCACAGCCTAAAGGTGAGACTCTTTTGGATTAGCTTGGAATCGTCCAACAATCCCAACTACATGCATAATGTCTGGTCTTGTCCCAGTGAGATAAAGTAGAATTCCTATCATAGATCTGTATTCTAGTTGATTCACTGTGGGGGAATCATCATTAGAACTAAGATTACATCTGGTTATCATTGGTGTACTTACAGGTTTGCAATCTTCCATGCCATACTTCTTCAAGATTTGCTTAAGATATTTTGCTTGTGATAAGAATATGCCATCTGTCGCTTGTTGCACTTGTAAGCCAAGAAAGAATGTTAGTTCCCCAAGTAAAGACATTTCAAATTCGTGCTGCATAGCAGAAGAAAATTTCTGACTCATAGATTCTTCATTACTTCCAAAAATTATGTCATCAACATATACAACCACAATCAATAGTTTTTCATTTTCAGTTTTTGTGTATAAGTTGCTATCAGCAGACCCCTTTGAAAATCCTTGTTGATGAAGATATTTGTCAAGACGACAGTACCATGCCCTTGGAGCTTGTTTGAGACCATATAGAGCCTTTTTAAGTCTACAAAAAAGTTTTTCATCATTTCCCAGAATGAATCCTTCTGGTTTTTCTATATAAACTTCTTCTTCTAGATCACCATTGAGAAAAATAGATTTAACATCCATTTGATAAACTTTGATTTGTTGGAAGCTTGAAAAAGCAAGAAACATTCTTATGGCTTCAAGTCTAGCTACAGGAGAAAAAGTTTCTTCAAAGTCTATACCTTCTTGTTGAGCATACCCCTTGCAAACCAGTCTATTTTTATTTCTTATAACATCCCCATTCTCATTTAACTTGTTTTTGAATATCCATTTAGTTCCAATGACATTTTTGTCATGCGGTCTTGGTACTAAGTCCCAAGTGTGATTCTTTTCAATTTAATCAAGCTCTTCATTCATGGCTTGAATCCAAAATTCATCTTTGCTAGCTTGATTGACATCGTGTGGTTCAATAGTGGACAGAAATGCCAGATAGCTAGAAGATCCCACAAGATTCCTTCTTGTTTGTACACCTGATCCCTTTTCTCCCAAAATTTGAGATTCTGGACAATTCTTTTGAACAAATCTGGATGGAGCTTTTTCAGATAAGTCATCTTCAGGTTCTTCATTGGGTTCACTGTCTATATCATTTATATTTGATGTAGAAGGATATATGTCACCATCGTCTTCATCTGTTGTTTGTTTTTCTTCTTTTGGAGTTGCAGGAGACTCATCAATAACAACATCAATACATTCAACAATCTTCCGAAGTCTTTTATTGTAACATTTATATGCTCTAATCCTAGAGGAGTAACCAAGAAGTATTCCTTCATCTGCTCTGGGTTCAAACTTGCCAAGTTTTTCATCATTATTTTTGATAAAGCATTTTCTTCCAAAAACTCTAAAATGCTTCACAGTGGGAGGATTACCATACCAGAGTTCATATGGAGTTTTATCACTATTTACACGAACATGTGCCTTGTTAAGAATATTTACTGTTGTATGTGCTGCTTCTCCCCAAAATGTGTCAGGTGTTCCAGAATCCTCAAGCATGGCTCTAGCCATTTGTTGATTTTTTCTATTCATTCTTTCTGCTACACCATTTTGTTGTGGAGTGCCTGCTACAGAAAATTGTCTCTTTATGCCATGTTGTTCACAAAATTCAAGGAATTCATTTGATGTATATTCTCCTCCTTGATCAGATCTAAGACACTTGATTTTTAGATCTAATTCATTTTCCACCAGTGCTTTAAAGATATGAAACTTCTCAAATGCTTCATCTTTGTGTTTAAGCAGCCCAATCCAACACATTCTAGAGAAATCATCAATGAATAAGATATAGTATTCTTCACCATGTGGTGACTTTTTCCTCATAGGTCCACATATGTCAGTATGAATGAGTTAAAGAGGCTTACTTGATGATCCTTCCTTAGCATTAAATTGTACTCTGGTTTGCTTACCGAATTGGCATGATTTACATATGATATTTTTAGGTAGAGTAATATTAGGAAGATCATGAACAGCTTTAAGTCTGCTTGATTTTTTGATTTGAGAGAAGCTCAGATGCCCCAACCTTCTATTCCATAGCCAATTTTCTGAAGATTTACTCAAATAACATTTTTCTTTGCAGTTATTCAATATATACAGGTTGTTTGGAGTTCTTTTTCCTTTTATAATTGCTTTACCTGTATCAAGATCACATACCACACATTCTTTTGAACTAAAGACAACTTCAGTTCCTTGATCACACATTTGACTTACACTTAATAGGTTATCACTTTAATCCATCCACATACATGACATTATTGGCTTTCACTTTCTCTTTTAGGAAAACAGACCCTTTTCCTTTAATAATAGCAGGTGTATCATTTCCAAAAGTAACATTCTTTTCCTTTTCTAGAGCACTATATGCAAGAAGTTTGTTCTTGTCACCTGTCATGTGTTTTGAGATCCGCTATCAATTTACCATTGATTTTCTTCACCTTCTGCAAATAAATCTATGCCACGTTTCTTTGTAATTCTTCTTTCCACACTTTGGCACTTGAGGGAAAATGCTCTTTTAATTTGTTTGCTCTGCATTGATTCTTTCATGGCCAAAGTTATTGAAATATGCACATTCCACTTCATTTTGAAGAGGAGAAAAGTTGTTATATGTATTCTTCTTTTTGTTAAATATCAATCTTTTCTTTCTTGCTTCTCTTGTCATGATGGTTTAGCATTTAGCATTTATGACCAAGAATTATGACATGTTAAACATTGTCCATTGAAGAAGAAATTTTTGTGATCATGAAATCTTGTACTTGAATTTACCTGTTGATTGGTGTTTCTTTGAAAGGTACTCCTGTTAGTGTTTTTTGAATTGAGATGGTCATGATTTACCTGTAAATATTCTTTATTCCCTTGCTGAGTGGCAGAATGTTGTGTACTGGTTGTAGTTGCTTTTAGATAATTTGGTGCTAAAGCCTGAGAAGATTCTCCGATATATCCAAGACCTGTCTTTAGAAGAGGAGAACATTGTACCTTGATAATCTCATCTAAGGTTTCAAATCCTTTAGCAAATCTAAGATTCAAAGTGTTTACTTTCTCAATTTCTTTTCTTAGACTTACTATTTCACATTCTAATTTCTCATTATGTTTCTCCTTTTCTTGAAGCTAGTTTTTCAGAGTTTCTATGGATATTTCAATTTCTTCTAAGAATATTCTGAGTTGATTGATTTCATCAAGAAAATCATTGTCCTCTAAAGCATCCATAAAAATATCCTTTTCTTCTCTAGACTCCTTTTCAAATGCCATGAGAAGTCTAAGATCTTGTTTACATTCTTCCTCACTGTCTGATAACCCATCACTGTATTCATGAGTATAGTAACTTTTTTTGGTGCTAAACCGATTCTTATTCCTTATTGCTACTTCCTTCCCTTTTTCATGTGTTTCTTTATGAGGACACTTAGCAGCATAATGACCAACTCTTCCACAAGAAAAAAAATTGAAAGGAAGCTTACCTCTGAACCGTCCTCTGCCAAGTTGGTGTTTCTTTACAAAATTTACCTCATCATCTTCTGAGATATACCCTGATCCTTCTATCTCTTGTACTTCTTTCCCTTTTATAGAAGCTCTAAAGACGGCTTCTTTGACTTCAGATGGTCCTCCTCTTCTCATTTGACATGTAGTTAGTATGCCATGAAGTTGCACCACAGTAAGATTTTGAAGATCCTGCTTTTCTTCAAGAGCAGAAACTTTTGAATCAAATTTTTCCGTTAGTGATTTTAAAACTTTCTCAACCAAGGTAGATTTGGTTATTGTTTCTCCTAGATTTCTCATACGATTTACAATATCATCAAGACGTAAAAATAAACTGGCAATGCTCTCCTCATTATATATTTTTAGATTCTCATATTAAATTCTGAGAGTTTGGAGTTTAGCACTTTTTACCTTTGCATCACCTTCATAAATTAGAATGATTTTGTCCCATATTGCCTTTGCAGTATCCAGCTGCATGACTTTGAAAAGTTCTGATTCAGTTAGACTTCCCAATAGAGCATTAACTGCTTTTGCATTTGTTTTATAGTTCTTTCTTTCCATTGGATCTGTTGGTACTGCGGCTGGATATTGATATCCTGCTTCAGCAATAGCCCATACATCTAATCCCAGAGACTGAAGATAGGATCTCATCCTTGTTTTCTAGAAGATTAAATTATTTCTGTTGAAGAGCAGAGGCCTGATAGATGATGTTCCATCTTGATTGCTCATCTTCATTGATCTTCCTTCTAGCGGCTAAGATTTTCAGAAGGACCTACTCTGATACCAATTGTTAAGAAAAATACTGAGAGGGCGGGGTGAATCGCATCAGAGCTGATTGAAAATTTTTTCTTTTTTCTTTCTCTCAAAACCATACGCTACTTTACTGAATCCAACTCGCATATACACGCGGATATCTTTAATAAAACTTGCGTATGTATAGAGGTCTTATTATGCATTTAATTATTTAATTATATCATTGCATCATTCATTCATCTGATGCTTAGTAAGCAGTAAGCATGTGTAGTAATAACAGAATAAACCATCACACATAAGCAACACACATGAACACCATTAATTAAGGTGGAAACCTAGTTCGGGAGAAAACCACCGCTGTTGTTTTCTCCGTCTTAAATATTTATTATAAAGAAAACTTTTACAACATTGTACTGATGTAGACTTATATCAGTATGCAGGCTTCTACTAGCAGAAGGCTGCAACCTTCTCTCGTTTTCCATCTACAACTAGAAGGGAGCTCCAACCCCCTGATCTCGTTTACCAGCCTCACCTGGAAGGGAGCTATGACCCCCTGATGTTAGCATCAGCTTCTACTGGCAGAAAGATTCCATGTTCATACGGAAGGCTTCAACCCTCAGATCCACCAAATTTCTTCAATTTCATCATCAGACTTGCGCCAGGTCTTCATCATTTCTTTTGCAGATCTTCCTAGAGATTCATCATTTCTAGATCTAGAGATCTTGAACCTTCATCATATCCACAGGAGCATCATAGATTTAGATCTATCAGAGTTCAACCATGCAAATATCTCTTAAAGAGATTTATTTATTAACAACCCCTCCATATGCACACCTTGTACTATAATCCTCTTCTCCTTATATATTTTTAGACTTTATTAATACCATGAGTCAAAACCACCCAACTGTTGATGGTATTCCTGGACAGGATCAATTAGATAATCCATTGGGGTCTACTTAAGCCCCAAACAATTTCTCATTGTTCTATTTTCTTGGTTTGGCAATTAGATAATTAATCTAAGGATTTTTAATATCTCAATCTGAGATTGAGATATTAATCCACTTCCTCCTTTAGTTATTAAATCCCCAAGGCATATATATATATCGACCCCAGGTTTATGTGTTCATGAGATCAACGCATATATTAACCCACGTTCATTACATCACAGATTTCATATTTTGCCAACTTCACATATTCAACATCCTTTATTAACCTCGCAAACCTTAGTTTAAAAAGGTCCCAATTAATATAATTTAAACTGGGCCCACATATATAATCAATGACCCAATCACATACTTGCACCGTACCATGGTTATCCATCGTGCACCTTCCTCATACAGCCACCGTTCGATGGCTCCCCTCCAGATCGACGGCGCACAACAATATCGCACGGCTTCCTTGGTCGGACTTTCACGCGCGATGGCGCGCAGTGATGGCGGTTTTGCAGATTCGTTCAGGGACGCGTGTCACTCGTTCTATGGAATCACTCCCAACCTCTTGAATACCACTTGCCCATCGAAAGTGGTGCGATGAAAACCGGAAACCCCCTTCACTGTTCATTCCGCTTGTGGTTCCTCTCCTTCGCTCAAGGTTTTGTCCGCCTTTATTCCGTCATCGCTACGTTTCTTCATGAAGGCATAACCCTGTTTCAATTTTTCTTCCTCCACGCGATTATGTTAATGTAACTCAGGTTATATATATATATATATATATATATATATATATATATATATATATATATATATATATATATATATATATATGTATATATATATGTATGTATGTATGTATGTATGTATGTATGTATGTATGTATGTATGTATGTATTCCAGCAAACATGCTCTGCGATCATGTGTCCATTCAATTGCATTCTTCAGCCAGCAGGTTAACCCTATCGAATCCACCATACAAAATTACATCCTTTACCGATTTGCTAGCTCATGCTTTTGCAGAAATCGAATCCATCAACCCTTTACTCAGATTTACTCAGCCATACTTAACACATATTGCGAAGAGACCAGAACCCTTCAACTTTAGAGGTTTGTCAGGATGTATGAATACACCGAAATTATTCAAGAAAATCAGATATACATTCAATATTATATTCTGCTTGTATAGAACTACTGATGGGTTTCTGAGTTCTTCATACAATCATTATCTGCATCCTTTGTCAGAGAGTTGCCATCAAGGACAATCAATTCAATATAATAGGATACCAGAAACATATTGCCAACATTCAGAAACATAAAGGTAGATCTATAAACTAGACTGGATAATATCTCCAAATAGCTATCATGATCTCAATTTGGACAGAGGGAAGGCCTCCAAAAGTGGCCTGCACGTTGCGAGTGCACTGACACTGCACCCTTGACAAATCTCTGAGTTTTTTAGTTTTGACTGAAAATTTTGATTTCCACTTGGAAAAATAATGATTTACCGATGTAGTTATTATGTTTTTACTGTCACCTAGGGTAAATACTTTAGATAAAAGACTCAATGAGGTGTAATGAATCATTTTCATGAAAGTGAGGGATGAGTCACTTGGACCTCCCTACACTTTAACTATCAGTTCAAATTTTTGTGGATGTCTTCCTCAACTCAGGAGTTCGACCACTGAGGATGAGAGGAGTTTTTTTCGGGCCTATATCATGTATTTTTTAGTAATTTAACAAGTTGGAATAAGTTGGATGTTCGCATATGGATCAAACTCTATTTTAATCATTTCGGCAAGAACTTAATAAAAGTGTTGCAACTATTTCTTTGGGATACCTGTGGTATGGTTGTCAAGCATGTTTCTTCTTATGTCTCATTATTTTTGAATGTATTGTCTTCATAATTCACTTCACTTCTATTTTATGATCATTTTCAAGTTGATAAACAAAATTCATCTCACATGCTATGTTTTGGGAAATTTTTCATAATATGTTCATATTTCTCTCAGTTTAGGAATAATTCATAATTCATGCTCTTCCTAGCTCCTCACCTGTCTGAATAATTCCATCCCAAGAACCCTAATTTTCTAGAATTCTTACCTACCTTGCCCCATTGAATGCACTGTAACCCTAGCCTATTTTCCCTAACCTAGCCTCTTTGACCTAATATCCTCATCCAACAACCCGATCAAATCAAATCAAAACCCCTGAACTCATACCTAGCCTAAAACCTTAATTTATCTAGCCCTCTTGGCTGTGACTTTGTGGATAGATCCCTCTCCGATTTGGTAGGGCTAGATACCAAGCCAAAATATTGGTTTGTGGTTACCTCTATTGGGATTCCTTCTTCAGCCTTAGAAATTTGGCAGAGTGATAACAACTTCCATACCATTCTTCAAACCATCCATCTTATATTTCATTTCATTTTTTGTTACCTTTTGCAAGAGAGAAATTTGTTGCACTTGTTCTTTTAATTTTGATATATCATGTTTCACTTCTTCCTCTTCATGAATCATAATATAGAATTATGAGGGCTTAATGGGTATTGAATTATTTTTAAGGGCCATTTTAGAACCCATTATTGATATCTTTGCTTCAATATTCCCTTGGAATCCCTTCATATTGATTTTTCAAACAATACATATGCAATTTTAACAAAAAACACACACTCTTTTTTTTCTTTTGAGGAGATCGCTATTGAATCTGATGTATCTATGTGATTTTTGATCCCCAAAATTTTAGCTTCTTTCATATATTAGCCCCCTGAATCTTCCTTCCAATGCCACAGTTCTGGCCTGATTTGGATTCTTCAAGGAAAATTTATGCCCTATCTCCCACAATGACCTAATTATGGACTGGTTCAGTAGAGCGAACTTGTTCGATGTGCCACATGTCACGTTTTCCTTCTTCAGCTCTCAAATTTATATAACGGAAACTAAATTCCATGTAATTTTGGCCACTTTTTACATAATTCCAATATAATGCTCAAAGAGAGAGTTATGATGATTTTCCCAAGGTCACCTCTTTTATATGAAATTCTGGAACCTGCAAAAACCCTAACTTCCACATATCATATATATGAAAATATTGCAAACCAAGATCTGAAATTTCTATAGGCAGTTCCTCATGGTTTATTCGTATATCGGTTTTTGTTTTAGCATCCGAACCTTCATAGAAAATTGTTATAGAGAAAATTCCATGAT
Organism: Pinus albicaulis; assembly: GCA_034641835.2. Lineage (NCBI taxonomy): Eukaryota > Viridiplantae > Streptophyta > Pinopsida > Pinales > Pinaceae > Pinus > Pinus albicaulis. The sequence goes on along the minus strand of CM076579.1, from coordinate 1,549,669,962 downwards.
GACCTGTTTGAAGCAGGGAAACACTAGAATCCAAAGCTCTGATACCAAATGTTATGAAACCAGCTCAAAAAATAGAAGAAAAGAGAGATCAATGCCTTAGAGGGGAAACCTCATTTACATTACATAAATGAACAATGATTGGATTATACAAATGACAAAACCTCCTTTCTATATATAGGATTCTATTGGGTCACAGTATAATCATATTTGACCTAATAATAATAATCTAAGGGCACAACAATAACAATAGTGGGCTATTATGGGGCACGATAATAAAAATATGGGGACTACACGAGTATAAAAAATAATAATAAGGGGGATACACTAACAATAATAAGGGACTACGATAGTAATATAGGGCCTTAACAACAACTGTCCCGCTACATTGATGATAGGGGTATCTTTCTTATTTCTCCCAAGTTTCTTAAATAACTTTTCCTTGATGAGCCTATTGTAAATAGGAACATCCTTAATGGCCTAGAGAAGTGGTATTTTAACACACAAATATTTCAGTTCTCCCATAAGTTCAGTCTCCTTTGGGATGTGCTGACTAGATTGGATCAAGCACTCAGGAAAAGGAGGTTGTTGGATCTAAGTGTTACTCTTTTCCTTTTCCTCCTCAACCTCTGCAGGTGGAGATGGAGGATGATTGTCCAAGATTACTCTTCCTAACCTAAGATTGATCTCATTTATCTCCACAACATAAGTTGGATAGGATGTATGTCCATTGGAAACATTTTTTTCCTGCTTGTTTTTCGGGTTCGAATTGGATTGGGAAGGCATATGAGGCAGCTTAGGTGGAGAAAAATGGGTGAGATGAGGCTAAGCTTGGGGTGGAGGAGGTAAAGAATGTGGTTGATTATGTTGGGGCCTCTACCCTTGTGATGGGTTGCTCCACTGAGGTGGTTGAGGAACATATTTTTGGAATGGTTGGTTCAGAGGTTAAGGGTGATATGGAGGGTTGTAAGGAAAATTAGGAGGTGTATGCCATGATGGAGGAGTGGAGGTGTACCAAGACTGCATAGGTGCATTCTGATTGGTATGATAGTAGGAGTAAGGTGCACCTTGCATGCCCTGCTGATATGACCGAGGCCCTTGAGGCCTTCTCTAATTTATGAAACAGAGTTGCTCGACTCCTACTTCTCCACCTTGATATAAAATTTTGAGCCCAGGTAAGGAGGACCACTTATCTGTGGCATTATTCTCTTCAAAGACTAATCAAACCTCTCTGAAATTTAGTGGATATTCCTTCTGAGGGTGTTTTCTAGTACATCCAGGGCAGAAGATAACCAAGGCTCTTTCTACTTCCTCTTTCTTCCTATTTATTCGAATTTTGTCCATTTGCAAAGAAAATGTGCGAAACATCTCACTTTTTAAGTCCTCCAATATATTTATAATATCATGCTTAATGGAGGTGGAAGAGGAATGGGTGTTGGTCATACTTTGGCTAGCTCTAGCTTTCTTCCTAGCTATGCTAGAGTGGTTCCTAAAGAAAATTTTGATGTCCTCATAAAATATTTGGTAGATATATCTTCCTGATAGCATATTAAGGGTTTCTATCATGTCCTCCCTAATTTCTCAGAGAAGTACCCGTCTAAGTGATCTGGGATCAAGGGTGCATTGGCTCTTTTATAGTTTAGCTAGAATATTTATTCATAATATTTTATGGGTTCATCAGGTCCTAAAGTCATCCAAAATATTTCCTCTTTGGTTTCTTTAGATCTACAATATTCCCTTTATTTGTTGTTAAATGAATCTTGCATATGTTCCCAGGTAGTGATTTTGTTTCCAAGAAAACTCATGAACCAACGGAAGTCTGCATCCTTGAGGGCGAATGGGAAAATTTTCAACTTTTTGTCATCTAAGGAATAGTCATAGGTCGTGCAAAAAATAAAAAATTCAAACATGAAGGTGTCATTATCCTCAGAGGTAAGTCAATGGAAATGTGGAAGGGCTAAAGGACTAATGTTCTTCATCCTAGTTTCCCCATTTGTTTCCCTAATGGGAAAGACTCCTTGGGTCCCAATCTCAGCCATGGCCTGAATTGGTGAAGCAGGTTCCTAAGGTGAAGCAAGTTATTCTTCTTATCTAATAGGTTCTTCAAATTTTTTAAGTGATTGACCTATGGTGTGCTCAACCTCACAGTCACTGAAGAAGAGTGAAGGTTGAAGAAGAGATCTACATGGAGCAGTCTGAGGGGTTCAAGACCTTCAGTAGGGAGACACATGTGTTTCAGCTTTAGTGATACCTTTATGGTATTAAGAAAGCACCTCGTGATTGGTACACTCACTTATATTCTTACCTTAGTCGATTGAGATTCACTGAGAGTGAAGAAGACGCCAATATCTACTACATTATGGTAGAATGGAGTCTGCTCATCTTAGTTCTCTATGTGGATGATTTTATACAGACAAGAGATGACAAGTTGATCCAGTATTGAAAGGAGTACCTTGAAAGAGAGTTGAATATGAAGGATATAGGTTTGATGCACTAGTTTCTTGGATTGGAGGTATGGCAGGGAGATGGAGAGACATTGTTTGGAGATGGGAAGTACACCTCTAAAATCATTCATAGATTCCACATGCAAGATTGCAGACACAAGGATACTCCTCTAGGTACTAACTGGAGGAAATAGGTTTCTTCTATAGGAGATGCAATAGATGAAACTATGTACAAAAACTTGGTGGGATCTTTGATTTACTTAGTGAACGCAAGGTGTGAAATTTTTTTTACAATGAAATAGATTAGTCAGTTCATGGTGGAGCCTACCAAGCTTCACTAGAAAGAAAAAAAACATGTTATTAGATATATTAGAGGCATAGTATACTTTTTTTTATTGTAAAGGAAGAATGATGGAGTGAATATCCAATGCTTCATAGATGCAGATTGGGTAGAGAGTCCCTCATATAGGAAGAGCACATCGGGAGAAATCTTCAATGTTGGGTCAACAATAGTTTCTTGGTCGAAAATGAAACATAAATACGTAGCACTCAACTTGGTAGAGGCTAAGTATATGACTGATAGTCAAGAAACATGTGAGGATATTTGGATGAGGAAGATATTTGTTGTTCTATTTATTCATGGAATGGAGCTTTCATTGATCCACTGTGACAATCAGAGTTGTATAAAATTCTCTAAAAATCTAGTATTTCATGATAGGTCCAAGCACATAGACATCAGTTACCATCACCTGAGAGATTATGTGTAGAGGAGGATTGTTATGTTAGAGTGCATTATTATGGAGGAGCAAGATGAATACATATTGACAAATGTTAAGAGGAAATTTCAAGTTCCACAAGAGCAAGATTGGGGTTGTTCAAAACCCTTTTCTTGCTAATAGGGAGTTTTAAATTGTAGCAATAAAAGCCTTTATTTGACTTGTCCCTTATTCAAATGGAGAAATTTTAATTTCCACTTCAGCGGGATGAGTTTTAAAATAGAAAAAAAGAGTTACATGACCAAATCACTCAGTTAAGACAATCAATTCAAGTTTGTGGCCTAGAAATATATTTGTGTGCAAGTTGGTGGCTAAGATCAAGCTATCAAGAGGTTTTATCTTTAGTTAAACTTATTTATATGATATATAGTCTAGAATAGAGTTAGTATGAGTTAAATTGAGTAGTTGTAACTATTGTTAACTCACTGATCTCTTAGTTAGCTAGTCAATTTACTAAAAATAGACCTAGTCATGCATGCATTTCAAATTGCCTAGTGAAGTGGAGGAAAAAGGAATAATTGTAATTATTATTGTATACCTATCAGTGTAGAGGGTTTTCATGTAGTAGGTGAGCCATTTATCTTGGTATTTGTGCAATGAAAAATGATATTTCCATATTCTTTAGGAGAAGGAATTGCACAAGGAAATATGAGGAAGTAGGAGGCTTATTTTGGCTAAGTATTGACTAGTGCATGAAGAAGAGGAGGATATCAATATTACAATGCAAGTTGAGCTTCAAGGATTGAAGCAGTCATTGTAATAGATCAGTGTTCTCATATGATATAATACAAATAAAGAAGGGATTTTTCCCAGATAGGTTCCCCAGTAAAAATTGTGTTCATTGTGATTGAATGATTTCATTTGTTTGTATTGTTAGTTATCCTTCCACATAATTTAGTAGAAGAAATTTGTGTCTATTGATTTCATTAGAAACTTCAAATTTCGAGTTATTTATACAATGTTGGTGACCTGCTTAGATGCTATTACTCCTATGAGAAATTTATCTCACTCAAACATCATCTCTGGAACAACCCCAAGGAGAACTGAGTGGTTTTGACGAACAATTTCCCTAGGTATATTAAGGACATCTCCCTTGACATCATTTATGTAAAGCTACATAGGGAAGGAAACTATGGCTACTACTTATAACACACATCTTGGGGGAAAAGTATTAAGTCAGTTTCACATATAAGAGAAGGGAAAAAAAGCTTAAAACCCCTAAGATATTCTTTAGATCGAGGTGTATTTCTTCCCAGTGAGTCCCCAAGTGTTAAATCGAAAAATGTTTTATAACACCCATCAATACATGTAAACCACACCACCAAGACCAACTATGTGGGTAGATCACTTCATTGACCTCAATGAAACATAATTCATGACCACTCATTAGAAAGGATTCCTAGGAAGCTCACAAAAATAAGTGGATTTTCCCTCCCTACCATAGGATTGTAGGATTTTTTTTTGTTCTTGCAGCAATTAACCTCACACTCTTATTCCAATACCCTATCCTAAGCTACAATCGGTGTGCTAACAGTGAAATGAAAAGACAATTAAAATTAATTTTATTAAGTGTTAATATTAAATGGATATTGTATAATAAATAGGGTAGCAGCATGCAACTGATATGATGTGAATAGACTTTAGACCCAATCCCTAGTGCACACTATATGAAAATGAAAAATATTATTTTCATCTGATGAATCCTAACTAGATAAGGGAAGAGAGACATTTCCTTTCCAAGTAAAATTATTAACCTCACATAATCTCAGTAATCATTCTTTTTAAATTTACTAAGCTTATAAGAAAGAAAATCCAAAAAAAAATCCAAAAAACCATTCAAAAAGAGAGCAAAAAATAACACTAGGAAAGAACACCAAGACTCAAAAGTTCTAAAATTTTATTTTCAACCATAAGATCACAAAAATAATCAAAATAAGGCTTACAAGCCACAAAAGGAAGTGCAATGTAAGTATCACATATGAAACCAGTGTATAAACATGAAAATTACTTCTTGCAGGATCATGTTAGCATGAATTCCATTGATAAACACGGGAACTTCACTTAATGAACCTTTGACATATCACGTGCATTTGTGGAATACTAAAAAATACCCTTAATTTGACTACATATTGGGAAAAAACTCTAAAAATAACATAATTTAACAACCTAGCAATACAAACCCAATACACCTTGCCAATTTAAAAAACCCCTACCTTCACTAGATATCGTAGGTATCCATTTTTTTATTAAGTTTTTTTACACCCCTTTATATCTTTTCATTAAATTTGAGATCCATTTTGTATGCCTGCCAATATAAAAACCCTTTACCCCCTATTATATGCTCAACGCATTATGTCATTTTTTCCTCAATATATATCTCCCAATATGAATGCATGTGGTATGGTATTTCTCCCGCAGTCATGCCCCTGTGTTCATAAACTAGAATTAAAGAAACACGAACAACATGTATATTATGAATTCCAACAACATAAGAGAAGGGAAATCAATATTCCATTATACTAACATGGAATATACATAGAAATTATACCTTAATAAAGATATGAACCTCCTCCTTACCTTGCAACATAGTCTCCTCGTCCTAAAAGGGATGACTTCCCACAATATTAGAGCTCTCAAGCTATAATATGGACACTAGATATAGCCCCTTTACTCTTGATAGGGTGAGATTATGTAGGTTAATTCTATCCTCTGGAAGACTGTATTTTGACACATAGGGGCTTGATAAGTTAGGAAACTTCTAGAATAATGGACCCTTGTCCATCTCATACAGAAGTGGATCATGTTGATCTCCTTGGAAATGAAAAACTCTAAAACCATTTTTTTCAATTATGAGTTTTTTTGTAAATTATGAGATAATCATTTCATAATTATAAAAATTTGACAAAATAACTATGATAAATTACCCAATTATGTAATTTCACCCTTTTAACATGAAATAAATCCCACATAAGTAAAATCAAAAGTTAATGGGAATGCATTCTAGCCACCAACTTAAGTAAGTTGAACTTGGGTTTCTCTCATTTTGGTGGAGTGGAAAATATGGTTATAACAACAAGTATTTGACATAAGATAATCTATTCACCTTCAATGGATTGTGCTAAATACCTTGGAGTCAATTTTTAACATTGGTGGGTGCCCTTATGTTTGTTAATGGTATAAATTAATGATTGTTAATCATGTATTTTATACTATTCTTGACATTTAATCATATTACATAGATTTGTACCATCAATATTGGGATGAATACCTTGGGATTGGGGACATCTCATTTTTATTTGGCCCCACTCTAAAGCTATGATGGAGTATGTACAATTTTATGTACTTTGGGGACCACTTACAGGGGCCTTTCTTCTATGTTTTTTATGTTCCACTGATGTATATATTATGACATAAATCCACATTATATTTGTTGGTGGCTATGATATATTCAATGATGACATAGAACTACAATTCCTTCATGGCTATGTCATGCCATGGATCCATAGTGTATATTTTACGTGGCCATTTTCAGTTATCTCTTATACCAAGCATGGGTATGCCCACCTCATGAAAGAACTATATATGATTGAGTATTCGGTGTTTGGTAGGTCCTAATTGATTCATTGACTTTCAAATCCTTCCTTGCAACCATTCCTAAAATACTAAATTCCAAAATATTTCAACCAAATGTCAATTTCTCTTCTGACCTCATATATTATGGGGCATCAATTATACCAGGATTTACCACCATATGCCTTACAAGGAAGTTATTAGATATTATAAACTTGAAACTACATAATTGAATAAGTTAACATAGTTAATTTATCATAATTTTATAATTATAAATAACAATTATTTCATAATTGAGAAACAATCATGATTGAGAAGAGAGTTCATAGAGAGTTGAGAAAATATCATAATTTAGCTTGAAAATTATGCATGGATCGTAAATTTTTAGTTCACATGTCATCAATTCTATCCATGATTTACATCCACCCAATTCACATCACACAAAGCCTAACTTCTCTTCTCCCTAGGTTTCCAGATGCATCCTCCTAGATCTATTAAAAGCCTATATAAGTAGACACTTCCAAGGGGAAGAAGGAGATAGAAAGACATAGATAACACCCTTATGCTAGTAAATTTCCTATGAACACTTCCATTTAATGTTGTGGTTAGCTTGACCTTAGCTAGTAAGTCAAGGAGGATGAAGAGATAATGTGATCATGAAGGAGCTACCTTATGCCAAGGCAATGACATTTGAGTGTTAATATAAATTGTATGATGTTTATTCCCCAAATATTATTTTTAGACGTTTAGATATGATTGTTATATTATGTTTATGATTAAATCAACATTTATGCATTGATGTATCCTTATTAGAAACATAATCTATTCTTTGTTTGGTTGTGATATGTGTGGTTTACAGGGATTAGTAGTGGGAGTAATATCTCTGGAGTTGGAGTAGGGTCTAATATGGATAATTTGGTCAAAACAATATCAACCAACAAAGGAGAAAGGTATTCCATATTTTTTTTTCTTTCTATTTAAATATGAAAATATGCATGTATGTGATCGAGGGGAAATGCATTGTTTATTTATAATTACTATATCGTAGATCTAGAGGCAAGGTATATGGAGCAATGACTCCATTTCAAATAGGAATATCTTATGCAAACACTTAGTGTCTCCTTCATAGATCATTATTACCTAAATAACAAAGAAGACATATTGATCATGATAAAGAATTCATTCTTGTGTGATGACATATCCTACTATAGAAATAATGTATTATTCTCACATTGAACATAACAATGTGAAATGCCATTGATAATATTCAAGCTTCAAGTTTAGAAGTATTATTAATAAAAAAATTAAAAAAATAATTGGTCTATAATAAATTAAAAAAAAATTAGCAATGAATGTGGAACTTACAACTCATCATTAAATCAACATTTCAGGATATCCAACATGGAATTTTGGAACTTATAATTTATATTTGTATTATTTCCTTGGGATATATTGCGATTTTGTTTGACACCTCAAACCACTAGATACATAGTATCAAATAGTTAGTAGTCATTCCAAACCACCACATTTAGATAACACTTTAAATATTTTGTATGGTGTGTTTGGTTTCCTATGAGTCTCAAAAACACTCTCCTTGTAGCTAGTTTCTTCCTATAAGGAGCATACAAACAAATGAGTAATGTTAGTGCCTGAATATGGACTAAAAAAACATTGAATGTAATGGAAACTATGCATGAAATAAATTAAACCCTAACTAAATTAAATAACAAAAAACAAGCTTATGAAGAAAAACAAATCAAGAAGCAAGTAGGAAAATGGTTCTCTTTATTGGTTGTTGGTGGTGGAAGAGATACAATAAAGTATCAAATGCACTTGAAGAGAGTTTCTTGAGCAATGGTGATTAATAGTTCTCAACAAGGATTTCCCCTTCTCAATATCTTTTGTAACTTGTTTCTCTCTCAAAGAAGCATATAAATGTCCCTGCAATGGCGGAATTCTCCTCACAATGGTATGCTATATTCATTTGGAGAAATTTTGGCAATATAACAATGCACAAATTTTTATTGTTTTTGGCTCTCCATGAACTAGTATATATATAAATTTTGAACACTCCTTCCCTCCTTTGGCTGATCAATGATGTTGTTTGCCTCATAAATGAGATGAGAGCTACCATACTCTTTCCATTAAGGCTTCTTGGAACTCAAGGTTCAAATGGTCGACCCATCATTTCAAGTGGTTAAGTTTTTTTCAAGAAATTTAACATCTCAAAGTTTTGACTAGACTTCTCGTGAACCTCATGACTATCGAAGGAAAAACCATGATGTAGTGAATTTATGAGATTGTAACACTCACGAGGATTGAATTTTTAATTCAACATTAAGAAATATTTTGAGTTTTTTCTTGATCAGATTTGGATCACGACCTAAGCGATAGCTCAAATTTCAAAGTGTTCAAAAGTGTGTCAAAGCTGAGCGACCGGATAGATCTCGTCTTCTTGATTCTGGCATCATGAACAGTTTGAAAAACGAACACCATATGAAGAAGTTATTGCATTTTGAAAAGTCTAGTAAACTGCAAATTTTGACATTTCACTAGAGTTGACCAGGCAAAGGTATAGTCGGAAAAAAAGAATATTTTAGGGAATATTCCTGGAATATTCCTTGGAATCTTCCCTAGAATATTCCCCAAAATATTCCCCAAAATATTCCTTCCAGGCTAGTCGTAGGAGGACAAGTGTTAGCATTTGATTGGTCAATTGGTTGTATGTTTGTGTTTGGGCCAATCATGGGGCCACACGTGGCCAGCCCTGAGGCCACCTCGTGTCCCCCAAATGTCATATTAAAATTTTGGTAGAGGTCCATAGGGCTTGACCCCGCAACCTCTGGTAGAGAAACCACATGACTTAACCACCTGCACTGCACGTTAGTACTTAAACTATATGGGAGTCATCTTATTGATAAAGTTTAATGATAATCATATTGGGGGTTGGGGACCACCGACCCACCAACGGTCCCTGCAATTATGGTCACATGTTATAACATAAATCATCGCAACAAATTTAACCTCCAACCACAAATACCACCATTTGTTCCATTGTTGTGTCACATGCCATGTATCAAATGGTTAAGTCTCCACGCGAAGAAGATTTAACACCACCTCAACCGGAGTTCAACCGAGGTTTAAGCCTCGAGTTCTGCTAACCGTCCTGGTAACCGCAGTACTGGGGTTGGCATGTGGCCACCGCTAACCTCACAGTTTAATGTTGTGGATATTTCAGCGGGTTGTTTGGCAACACGCTTTTTGTGGTGGTAATTTCCAATTTGACTCCAGTTAAGTGGAGTCCTCCACTTTTAGTGAAATTTTTCTAGGTGTGACTGGGAAAAAGTGTAGGAGGCCCAATTTTAGACCATTCAAATTTAAGAGTGAATGAAGAGTCATTATTAGCTAATTGGATCATTCTGGAGCCATTGGTGAGGTTTGCAGAGCCATATGAGGACTTCTAAGCATGATTTTTCTTCAGAGAAGTTCCAAGGGCCACTAGGAGCCAGTAGGAGAATGAGGCCTAGCCAGGGCAGCTAGAGGCCATTCTCAGAAAAAAAAATAGTCATTTCTTACTATCTTGAACATTATGAATCCCATTATGGGGTTTTCAGAATCATTTGGAGACTTCTGAAGGCTAAGATTATACAGGGAAGTTTTCAGTGAGCCGAGAGCCAGAGGGTGCCACCAGGTGTTGGAGGCATAACCAGAGCAGGCAAAGACCAATTTCAGTAAATGAATAGTCATTTTTTACTATTTTAGAAATTATGAATCCAATGGACAGATTTTCAGAGACATTTTGAGAGTTCAAGATTCGAATAATCCACAGGGAAGTTTCAGGGAGCCTAGGGCCACCAGGTAATGGAGGCCTAGATTGGGGAGTCAGAGCTCATTTTGAGAAAATGAATAGTATATTTTGGATGACTGATATGTGCTAGAGATATTAGAAAAGGTTTCATGGAAATAAATGACTTCTAAGAGAGTTTATGCCACAGATAAGCTCAGGAAATCTTAAGGACACCGACAGAAGAGGTCAAGTCTAAGGGAGCCTAGGTCCATTTCTAGAGATTTAGCAGTCAATCCATGGGTATGATGGTATTTCAAACCCATTGGTATAGTCCAAAAAAACATTGGAGTTGAGTTACAACTTGTAAAAAAAAAATTCCATCTTAATCCCAAAGAACTGAGGTAATTGACGAAGGCTCAAGCAGATGTAGCCCAAGACATTCGGGTGAAATTCTTTATTATGTTTGTTGTTATGTGTTGATGATTAATTTGCTGCAATTTATGGTTGTTTTAAATGCTTTTAATAAACATAAATAAATGTTTAATTCCTCACACATAATGCCTGAAAATAGTTAAAACACATACACCTAATTCAAGTATGTAATTTTGCACATGCATGTATAAGCAAGATCTTAATTTGTTTTAATTGAGTGCGAGGTGCTTGCATAGCATAACAAGTCAGCCACCCATTTCAGATCATTTCTCTTCATGATTTTTCCAACTAAAAATGTAACCCCTGTACAAGTTGTTCACTGACTCTGAGTGTCTTCTCTTGTGTACAAATGTTTGTACCACTATCTCATAATAGAAATATGGTAGAAGCATTTCTTTAAGTATGGAAGTCATTATTTCCAATAATGTCCTCATATAATAATAAAAATAGTAATAATAATAATAAAAAATATCATATTAAAATATTAAAAAATTAATTTTAAATAATAAAGAACAGATAATAATAGTAAATAAATGATGAAGATAATATAATAATAATAAATAAATAAAATAATAAATAATAAATAATAAACTAAAGTTCTAAATAAAAATATATAAAAGTAAACTATAGAAATAAGTAAAGTTAACAAAAAGTAAAAATGAATAAAATAAGAAAGAGTTAATTTAAGAGAAATATTAAATTAAGTAAAACTTAAAATAAAGAAATAAAAGTTGCATGTTGACACATGGAATGTGTGCATGCGAACCCCTTTCCATTGTTTGGTCTATTTAATAGACATTGAGGAAGATGAGATTCATTATTCCTTCATTCGTTCTATTGCCAGGAGAAAAGTATTGTGAGACAAAGGAATCCCTGTCAGTAGTACGTTGATAGAGGACTCGGGGGTGGCTAGCTATAGAAAGATTATGTGTAACTGAGCTTATGGTTGGGTGGAGAGTCGCCCCCAAAATTTTGTTGTGGTTAGCATAATTCAAAGAGAATTCAACTCCAAAAGCACAATTAAGGAATCTCGTCAATACAGGTAAGTCATATCTACTCGTCGTATTTGAAACTTCAATGTTAATTATTTATTTTAATTTTTGGTTTGTTACATATGGTATTAGAGCGGGTTTAGACTCTATGTGACAAGTAAAAATTTGAGAAAAATATTTAATAAAATTTATCAATAATTTTTCTTATAGGAATTTAATCAAATAAATTTAACAAAATAAAAATTTGAAGATAGAATCAATTACATTAAATTTGGAACTGCTTGTTAGGAATAGAGATAGAATTTCTAGAAAATATGGGTCTATGATTAACTCGTATCTATTGAACCATGATAGATCTTACAAAAATGAAGGAGGTTTTTGTAGATGAGATTGTTCTTAGGCGAAACCTCACTCAGTTTTCGAAAATTCCTCTCCATCTCCTTGGAATATGTGCCCAATAATCATGACTAAAACAGGAAATAACATAATATAAAAAATAGGATGTAAACATTCATTGAAATATTCAAATATATGACACATGTGAAGAAAATGAAGGAGATTTTTGTTATTTGGCTCGTTCTTAATGAAAACGTCTTTTAATTTTTCAAAATTCATCCTCATTTGGTCATAAATTAATCTTGAAGTGAAACTGTCCAAAATCATAACGACTAATATTTTTTGAATATCTCCTAAACGGTAAGCCATATCGAACTAGTTTTTTTGACACAAAGTGAATATAATTATGAACCTTCTTCACAAAAAATTTGAGCCAAATATGACTCATGGATCTCCAGAAAACCTAAAAATTGTTGTAGATAACAGTGGCTCTTTTCTCGAAAACAAAGAAGCATTTTGACCTGAAAGTAAGTGATTTTATTCGACTCACCGCCATGTATCTACTACAAAACATTTCATGGAAATACGTACAAATTTTAATATTTATGGTGAAAATTTGGTGACTGTGTGAAAGTGCAACACAGAATGTAACAACCTCGATTTAAAATATTCACATAATTACATCAATTTATATGATTTATAATCAACACAAACTATTAACAAGCTAGCATAGAAATTTCAGAAACACGAGCAAATACGACTAACCTATAATGACGATATTCCTTACTTGATACTTCGAAGCTGAACACTATTTGAATTCTACTAACCACAACAAAGATTTTTGGGATGACTCTCCACCCTACTGTAGGCTCAGCTGCATGTAATATTTCAAAAACTAGCTACCCCTGAGCCCTCAATCAACATACTACTGCTAGGGAATCATTTGTCTCACAAAATTTTTCTCCCAAGAGAATGGATTAAGGAATGATGAATCTCATCTTCCTCAATGTCTATTCAATAGACCAAACAATGGAAAGGGGTATGCATGCACACATTCCATGTGTCAACATGCAACTATTATTTCTTTATTTTAATTTTTACTCAATTTAATATTTCTCTTAATTTAACTCTTTCTTATTTTATTTCTTTTTAATTTTTGCTAAACTTACTTATTTTTACTATTTTTATAGTTCTATTAATTTAACTCTTTCTTATTTTATTTTACTTTTTGTTAACTTTACTTAGTTTTATTATATTTATTATAGTTTAATTTAATAGATATTTATTTAGAACTTCAATATTATTATTTACTATTATTATTATATTCTCCTCATTATTTATTATTTAATTACTATTATTATTGTTTCTTTATTTTTTACTATTTATTTAGCATTATTATTGTTAATAATTTATTATATTATATTATTTATTATTAGGGGACATTACATACTGTTACACTGAAAACTGTCACCTTGACATTATGCTGACCGTATGAGCTCATTATTACTCATACTTCCTCCTTTTGCAAGTCTAATATACCAGCTCCTCATATCAAGCTTCAAAATCAGAAGAAAATCCCTAAAATCCCCTAAGAATTGGTATCGCACTTTCTCTATGCATTCTCTGCGGTCCCGCACCTAAATCTCAGCCTGCATGCGGAACCATACCGCACGTTCTTTGTGTAATGGGTGCGGACCTCTGTAAAACATAAAAAGGCGAGAAAATGAAGATTAAAAAGTAAATTCCAGGTGAATTCTAGAAGATTCTAGACGGGAATTTTCGGAATGGATACGCTTTGAAGCTGGTTCATGCATCCCTCTCTTACTGGAGCTAACCCCTTGATGTAAGGAGCTTATCCCTTTGAAGGAGGATTCTATCCCTTCATATTTGGAACTAGAAACCTCCTCTCTTTCACTATAAAAAGAGGCCTTGGGTAGCCTCAAAGGGAGTTCAAGCTTATGAGATTTGAAGTTAAATGCTGTTGAGAGTTAGACTTGAGTAACTTAAGACTTTCTGTGAGGTTAAATCACTTATCCTCATTTGTCTTAGTTCAAAGAGTGCAATGCTTGTCAGAGTAAAGGAGATTCCTGCTTCGGACCCCGGGAGAACCTGCACAACATCAAGGCACAGGTTGTAAAGGTTTTCTATCTTTAAAGTTAATACAAATATACTCATTTCTCTCATTAAACTGTTAATTTGTGGTTTATTTCATAAATTCCTTGATCATTATGATAAGTATGATTTATGATAATGTCTATACAGGTGCTGCTTAATCTTTTTCCTTGTTTGTGATTGCAGATATACGAAGGACGTTCCTTCAGTGCACGGGAAGGACTTCAACAAAATCAAGTAAACAAGCAAGCGTTGGACAAGAGGTAGGCTTTTACACCCGTATAGTGTTTTTATAAATCTTATATGCTTAGAGAGAGATTAGTATAATTGGCTGTTTGTTGCTAGTTACCTTTTGTACTAGAGAGATCGGTCTTGTCCGCAAGACGGATTAATCTACACAACAAAATGGCGACCATACTGGGGAAGAACTTTTGTTTGTTCTTGGTTCTCTTTGATTTTTGACTTGAGAAAAGGTTTCTTTTTCTAGTTTTTGATTGATTCACATCTGTCTGGGTGCTTTAAATTTTTTCTGTTTTTGAAAATTTAGAAGTATTTTGAATTTTTCTATCATTTTTGCTAGGACCGCACTCTGCATAACTGTTACAGTGCGGGCAGTTTCGCACTTTCTTTATAGAATACAGTGCGGGACCGCACCTGTCAACACTGCTTACATGCGGACCCTGTAAAAATTTTGAAAAATCTCTAGGTTTCTTTTTCTGGTTAATTTTTAGATCTTTGGTTTCTGCCCAGACTGGTTATTGTGTCTATCAAGAATTCATTGTTTATGAACTCCAACAGTGTCAGTGTTTTGAATGATTTTCTAGAAGTTTTTGCCGATTGGATTATTTTTTCTGTTTGGTCTTTGTAGTGATTCAAATTTTTGACAATCTGTAGTATCTCAGATCACATAAGATCTCTTTTTGTCTATTGAATCCGACCTCATTGTGAAAACATCCTAGTTTGAGAAATTAAGCCTTTTTGATTTCTTTGCAAATCTTCGAAAAGAACTTGTTTTAAAAGTTTTGAATTTCATTTATTCTTTGAGTGTTTTGGAAAACATATTTTGAGTGTTTTTGATCTATTTGATAGATTCTTAGTTTGCTGAATAACTAAGAGAAACATTCATAAAAAAAAAAACTCTAAAAAGCTTTTACTCAATTTAGATTAGTTTTTTTTAAGATTAATCTTCATAGTTTTGAATAGTTTTAATTTTTGTAGATTTCTTTCGAAAGAGAATTGTTTTGTAGCTTCTTGTTTGGAAAAGAAAATAGTTTTTCTTGTGAGCTTTGATAGTTTAACGAAAAGACAAAATAGTTTCTTTCACTTAGTTTTCATGTTTGAAGAAGAAATTTGAAAGTTGCATTCTCTAACTCTTCTTTAGATAGAAAATTCATTGAAAGAAAAAAGAATTGAATATCATCATAGGTGCATTTTAATGTTTTTGGAGGTCAAGTCTTCACATCATACAAAGTTTCATTTCCGCGCCCATTTGACTTAAGAAACAGCTCTTAAAAGTAACGCTTAAATAAAATTCATCTAGTAATCTTTTTATTTTTAGGGCTCTCATCACCAACATAGCTTAGGCTAGTATCTTGGAGTAGGGAGTAATTAACTCTCCAAGGTAGATAAAACAAACAAGTAGATATATCTTGCGGTAGGAAGAATTCCAGTTGTTGCATGTATGCTCTGGGAAGCTCCTCTTAAAGTAGTTAAGCACGAGATCATATCTGAACCAGTGGGGTAATCAATCCTTCCTCATTGGGAACGATAGAAGATATACACGTATTAAAAACGGTAAACCTCGGATAGACCATTGTCGAGGAGCCAGGGGTCACTTGTCGGTGAACCTTGGATTCTGTTCAAGGAGCCTTCAAGGGGATTGAGCTTTGTTACTCTGCCCTTGCGTGTGTGTCGGATCGTAGACTGTTCCCCCAGGTATATTTGATTCAGTTGGTAACCTTAGAGGCCATAATCTTTAGGATTCTTTCCTAAGGTGACGATGGAGGGAAGATCCCACTGTACCTGGAACAGACGTCGACTAGACTCACTTGGACTCTCTCGGGGGTTCTCTTCACTCGAGATGGTTATGTGAAGAAACTTGTGCCAGTCTGTTTCATTAAGCAGGTTGTCGGGGTAACTGTTCCAACCGCCCTTTTCGTGTTAAAACTCTACTAAGTTGGATTTCATCACCAACTAGTGATTTTAGTACGGAAAGTTACTTGTTTGTGTGTGGTTTGAACTCTTAGATTTTTTAAGCGTATGATTCAATTTTTTGTTTCTTAGAGACTTTAGGTGTTTTCATTGAAATTTTTCTTTGTTTGCGTGTGATTAGTTAATTTTTCATCGTGGCGGAATTGCCAAGACAATCCCGGAGAATACAAGGGAAACCCCCTGAATTTACACCAGGTCATTTAGAAGGGCTTCGGGCTCTGGTACCACACGGTAGCTGTAGAATTAGATCAACAGAAGCTGAAAGCTCTGCTATTGTGATACATCCCGATCATCAAATTCCCACAACAGAATATATTCAAGAACCGATTTCAGTTTCTGAAGTCACTGAAAATATTTCTCCTACAGGAGAATTATCTGACGAACCTGAAATCTCTGAGCCTGAAACTGAATCTTCTGTGTTAGAAACATCTTCAGGATTTATCTCACCAACTTCTAGCGATCCAGGTTCACCAAGGGTTATAAATATCATTACTGAAAATCTTCCTTCTGGACTAATTTCTATAGAAGAACTTACTAATCCAGACGAAGACATATCTCTTCCCAACTCCCCTCAATCGTTAAATCTTAGGGAGCGTGAATCCATTTTCTACAGCCCTATTCGAACTAATCCCTGGTATCTTTCTTTAACTGATTTTTTAGAGAATCCGGGTCTTACTTTTTATCCACCTCGAGCTCCATTTCATCCTACACCTAGAGGTTACTATCCGTCATCTATTATGGCTGGAGAGTCGTCCATGTTTTCGCAAACGCCTGAATCTTTTTTACATGGTGGTCCTTCTGTTCCTGCGGGATATCAGTCTTTGTCTGGTACTTTCTCAGGAGCAACTCCTCAACCTATCTAAAATGTGTTATCATCTGGTCTTGGTGGACTTAAAATTGAAACGTCGAACACAGAGCAAGTTTTTATGATGTCTGGTAATATTCCTAATCCTCAAGCTCAAGGCAGTCAGTTTCCTTCTGGGGGTCAACCTCAGGGAATTCAGTTACCACTTGGGGGGCAACCTCAGGGTGGGCAATTACCGCCCGGGGGGCAACCCCAAGGTAGTCAGTTACCACCCGGGGCTCAACCTCAAGGTAGCTTTTTCCCAGGACAAACTGTGGATCAATATTATTTTGGGGGGCAACCCCAAGGACAGTACATACCCCAAGGTTACCAACCTCAAGGACAGTACATTCCTCAAGGTCAACCCCAAACTCAATATGCTCCTCAGGGTCCTCAACAACCCCAACTTCAGTACGTGCCTCAAGGTTATCAACCTCAAGGGCAGTACCCAATACAAGGATACCAACAGCCTTCTGGTCAACCATCTATTCAAGGAGCCGGAACTTTACCTTATTATCAACCCTACGTTCAACCAGGTTTTGGTCCTTACGTTCAACCTTCTACGGGACAGTACCCCGGAATGATGGTGTGGGATACGTCCCAATATCAACAGCCTTTGCAGCCTAATGTGCAGTTACCTTATCAACCTGGTCAGCCAATGGTTTCTGGTTCAATTCAGCAGCCTGGTCAGCCAGCTATTCAAACTCCTGCACCTAGTTCAGTTCAGCAGGCTGGGCCTAGTACACCTCAGAATCCGCCCCAAACTGCTGTAACTGCTGCAACGTCTGTTCAACTTGTTACACCTATTTCTGGAGTGTCTGTAGCCCCGAGTTCAGCTATCCCTGTATCCGGGCAAATCCCTCAGGTCTCTGTACCTCAGTCAGGGCCTACAACTCAGACTACAGTTCAGATGCCTGCAGGACAATCCGGTACAAGTACAGTTGTTACGAGTCAACCTCAGTTTACTTATCAACCATACCAAGGACAGCCGCAATACGGTCCCTATGATCAGAATCCGAGCTATCAGCCATACCCTGGTTATACTTATCAACAACCTCAGTATGGTCCGATTCATCCTGGTTATCCGGGAGGTTATACAATACCCAATGCTAATCCAATTCCTAGTTATCCTGGGTATCCGCCTCCTGGATCTGCTTTGGCTTCTCAAGGTTTTCGTGACCCTAACCGTCAGTTACCGTTCATCGCAACTTTGGATTTACTAGATTTGACGCGCCTTACTAATGATCCTATTTTCTATTATCAGAACTGGCCGTCAATGCCTCATAAGTTGCCCAGTGACATACCAAAATTTGAAGGTAAGTCAGGAGAGGATCCATCCAATCATGTGATGACTTATCACCTTTGGTGTGCATCTAATTCTATTGTTGATGATTCGATTCGCTTACGTCTTTTCCAAAGGACACTCATAGGTCTTGCAGCCAAATGGTACATTGAGTTGCCACGAGGCTCGTTTCATAATTTCAGTCAATTAGCAACGTCTTTCTTAACTCATTTCCAGTTGCCTGTCAGATACGACAATGGCACAGAATTATTAACTTCACTAAAACAATCTACGTCCACGTATATTTCTGATCATATTCATGAGTGGCGACGTAGACGGCGATTGGTGAAGGTTTATATTCCGGATCAAATTTTGGCAGAGTGGTTTGTAAAATAATTACTGCCTAAGATCACTGAAGATGTAGCTAAGGCTGGTGTTGTTACTGAAGAGCAAGTAATTGCTCAGGCTCAGTACCTAGACCTCGTTTATACGCAGTCAGGTACTTTACATGAAAAAATTCCTTATTTACCCAAACAAGGTCAAATTGCTGCTCCTCCTTCAGGGTCTCATGCCGCTGACGGTATGATTGGTACAGTTAGTTCCAAAAGTAAGAAGAAATCTTCAAAGAATTCTTCTCCAATCATAACTTTACCTGATTCCCCGAAGGGAGAATCCTCTCAAGAAGTTTCTGCCGATATTCATGTCGTTGAAACATCTACGGCAAAATCAAAAACCGGTGGTAAAAAGAAAGGGAGGAATAAAAACAAGAAAAATTCGAAAGAGAAAACAGATAGAGAAGAATCCAATGATCAGAAACGTAAACCTCGTTATCCTTGCTTCATTTGTGAACAAGATCACTTCACGAAAGAATGCCCATATCGAGAAGAGGTTACAAAACTCATTAAAGGATCGCAACAACCTGCTGTCTTGAAGGATCCTTTTCCAGTTCAAGATAGTAAAATGATTGGTTCTTCCTCGACCACTTTAGAAGAGCCTATTATGATGATGTCTCATATAAGGGTTGCGACGCGATCGCAAGATTACGGTTCTAAGAATCCCGTTGATGGCAAAGAAGGAGAGTCTTCCAATGCCAACGCATCAAATACAACTCCTCCTGTTTCCGGTCCGCTACAGATCGAGAAACAAAATCCATACTTGATAATCAAGCCGCCTGCTAAAGGTGTTCTTCGTAAATCAGCTTTCAATCCACATGCGAGAGCTGCTCAGAATTACAACATTGTTGAAGATTTAGCTATTTCTCCTTCAGCAATGTCGGCTTTGGAAGTGCTGCAGTCGTGTCCAGCACAGCGTAAATTGTTATTGTCTGCAATAGGAGCTGTTGATGTTAATGATTCTAACCTTATAATCTTCGATTTAGAAACTAGTACACCACGTCTTCCTCATCAAATGGCTTTCCAGATTCCAGTGTTAGTCAAAAACAGGCCTATTTTTCGGACTGTGATTGATGAGGGAGCTTCAACGTGTATTATCTCGCTTCAGTGTTGGAAATCTCTTGGTTCTCCTACACTTAACCAATCTCCGACGATTTTAAAAGCTTTTGATGGTCGAGGTTTTCAACCTTATGGTATTTTGCAGGATTTACCCATAGGGGTTGAAGGGAAAATTGTTAATCTAGATGTGGAGGTGGTTGATGCTCCTCTAGATTACAACCTTCTACTGGGTCGTAGTTGGTCTTATGCTATGACTGCTGTTGTCTCTTCGGTCTTTCGACTTATAAAATTTCCATATCAAGGAAGGATCGTGACAATAGATCAATTAACTTATTTTTCGTCAGACCCAGCCTCTACAGAAACAATCCAGCATGTTGGTAAAACGACTATCTCTTATAAGGATGTTGGAGTAGGTTTGATTAAAGATTCTGGTTTGCTAGGAACTTTTTCCTTTCCTCCTCCTAACGTATCGTCTTCTACAAAAACTATTCATATGATTTCGTC
The DNA here is from genome assembly GCA_034641835.2 of Pinus albicaulis. Classification (NCBI taxonomy): domain Eukaryota; kingdom Viridiplantae; phylum Streptophyta; class Pinopsida; order Pinales; family Pinaceae; genus Pinus; species Pinus albicaulis. Next base: position 1,549,649,224 of record CM076579.1, on the reverse strand, counting down.
AGACACAGTTTTGACTGATGATCCTTGGATACTACCTTCGGAATCCGAGATTGACTCATTTGATGGCGTGATGCCTTTGAGTCCATTTGAAATTGCGTACTAGACTGTACAGTCTTTTTCCAACACCTTTTCAACCAAAATTGATCCAATGAATGGGATCCAAGAGGAATCACTTTCTATTTCTAGTTCAGACGCAACGACATTTCCTGAAATTGTTCATACAGATGAGCAAATTCGTGAGTTTTTGTCTGTTGATGATTTACCATGGGAAGATCTCCATCATAGGTCTTCATTCTTACCTGAATTAGATCATTTTTAAAATGATTTCGCTTCAATCTTTACTGCTGAATATGCCAAGGAACCTCAGAATCCATTGAAAAATCCTGATTCTGAGTTAAATTTAGAAAATATATCTAGAACGGTTCCAATTGACATTTCAGTAAAACGAGGAATAATTGAAAACATTCATATAGGTGCTTGTTGTTCAGACGAAGAAATTCAGACTTATAAAGCCCTATTTCAAGAATTTCGTGACGTGTTTGCCTGGTCTTACGAAGAAATGCCAGGAATTGATCCATCGATCGTAGTACATGAAATTAAGACTTACCCGGATGCTAAACCTGTTCGTCAACGATTACGTCAAATACATCCTAGAAAAGCTGTTGCTATAAAATCTGAAGTTGAAAAATTACTTCGAGCAGGATTCATTTATCCAATTCCTTTAACGGATTGGGTATCGAATATTGTTCCTGTGACTAAAAAACAAGGAACAATAAGAGTATGTATCGATTATAGGGATATTAATCGAGCGTGTCCAAAGGACAATTATCCAACTCCCTATATCGATCAGATAATCGACGATTGTGCCGGGAGTGAACTATTCTCCTTTATGGATGGTTTTTCCGGCTACAATCAAATAAACATACTCCCTGCAGATCAACATAAAACAGCTTTCATTTGTCCATGGGGAACATTTTCCTATTGTAAACTACCTTTTGGACTTAAGAACGCTGGAGCAACTTTTCAACGGGCTATGTCTTATGCGTTTCATGACATTAAGCACATTATTCAACCATATCTTGATGATTTACCTGCTCATTCATCACGTAGGGCCGATCATCCTACTCATTTACGAGCAATTTTTATGAGATGTCGGCATTATCGGATAAGGTTGAATCCGCATAAATGTGTTTTCTGCGTAGAATCGGGTCGTTTACTGGGATTTGTTGTCTCAAAATCAGGCATTCGTGTTGATCCTTCGAAGGTCGAAGCTATTGTTAAATTGCCTCCTCCTTTGACATTGCGCCAACTCCAGAGTTTGCAGGGGAAAGCAAACTTTTTACGTAGATTTATTCAGAACTATGCCGAGCTTGCAAAGGGTTTTACCCGGTTGTTGAAACAAGACATTCCGTTCTTTTGGGACGAGGTCGTTGATCGATCTTTTGATGCACTTAAACACGCGTTGACCCATGCACCGTTATTGCATCCTCCCAACTACAACCAGGATTACATTCTATATCTCGCTGCTTCTCATTCCACTATTGGGATGGTACTAGTTCAAGAAGATGAATCTCACAACGAACATGTGATTTATTATCTTAGTCGAAATTTGAATCCGACTGAAATCAAATATACACATGTGGAGAAATTGGCCTTGGCAGCTGTTCAAGCTGTCCAACGTTTTCGACATTACATATTGTTATGTAAAACCACAGTAATTTCTGATTGCAACCCTATGATGTATATTTTGACCAGACAATTGCTAGGGGGCAAATATTTTAAATGGATAGTTATCCTACAAGAATTTGACTTGGAATTTGAAAAATCCAAGGCAAAGAAATCTTTGGTTTTTGCGGAACTAATGTGTGATTTTCCCTCTACTGATATTGAAACAGTGGCAGAAGAGTCCATTGTGGACGAATCTTTGTTTCTTATCAGTACGCTTGATCCATGGTATGGGGATATTATTGTATATCTCCAAACCCAATCTTTTCGGTCTGAAATTTCACGAACTCAACGACGGAAAATACGTTTCCAATCCCAACAATATAACATCATTGGTGATACTCTTTATCGACGAGGAGCGGATTCTGTTTTCTGACGTTGTTTAACTCATGAAGAAGCTGAAAAGGTACTAAATGACTGTCATTCTGGAGCATGTGGCGGTCATATGTCTGGGTATGCCACTGCCCAAAAGATATTGCGTGCAGGTTATTTCTGGCCAACATTATTTAAAGATTGCATTTATGCGGTTCGGAAATGCCACAACTGTCAAATTTTTGATAGGAAAATGCGCGCACCACCCGCTCCTCTTCACCCTATAATTGCTGTTGGTCCATTTGCAAAATGGGGTATCGATTTTATCACATGTAACCCTCACTCGGCCGGGGGGCATGCCTATATTATTCTCGCTGTAGATTATTTTACGAAATGGGCCGAGGCGATGCCTACATATTCAGCCGACGGAAAGACTGCTGCAACATTCGTGTTCAATCACATAATTGCTAGGTTTGGTGTTCCTCAAGCTATTATTACAGATCATGGAAGTCATTTTCGGAACATCATGATGACTGAACTAACAGAACAACTTGGCCTACGCCACGATAATTCCACTCCGTACTATCCACAAGCAAATGGTCTGGTTGAAGCTATTGATAAAGTTTTAGTCACCATGATTAAACGAATCATTGGTATTCACAAGACGAATTGGAATTCCATGTTATTTTCAGCGCTTTGGGCATATCGAACCTCAGTCAAAACATCAACGGGTTTCACTCCTTTTCAACTAGTTTACGGTTTAGAAGCTGTGCTACCAATTGAATGCGAAATACCGTCATTAAAATTAGCCATAGAATTACTTCCAGCTACGTCTGAAGAGGAAAAACATTTCTTGTACTTGGCCCAATTAGATGAGAATCGGCGAAGTGCTGCAATAGCAAACGAGGCTCATGTTAAAAGGATAAAAGCTCAGTATGATAGAAATGTGACCCCTCGAAATTTTTCATAAGGAGACCTAGTTTTACTTTATGATCAAGCTAACGACAAGCTAGGAGCTGGAAAATTCGTGCCTATGTGGCATGGTCCTTACATTGTGAAACGAAAGTTAGCAAAAGGGGCCTATGAGTTAGTAGATTTTGATGGTGTCCCTTTAGATAAACCCAGATATGGGCTTTATCTAAAGAGATATTACGCTTAAACAAGGTGTGGAGATTTTTTGTTAGTTTTAGATTTCTTTACTGTTGGTGTGTTTTAGATTAAAAAGTGTGCCTAGTTTAGAAGTGTGTTTTTCACTATGACTGCTTATCTGAGTTTTACTCTTGACATTGCAGATGTCGACGTCTCTTCAAACCTACATTGGTTTTGCTGATGGTGCTTGTCGTAGTACACGGAACATTTCTTCCGCAGCTTGGGTTATCTATTCACCCTCTGACGAGTTAGTATCCATGCATGGGGTAAGCCTTGGTCAAACAACAAATAACATTGCCGAGTATAGTGCAGTGATTGAGTTATTATCTCAGTCCATATCATTTGGAATTCGGAGTTTGATTGTAAGGTTGGATTCTGAACTTGTTGTATTACAGCTTAACAGGGTTTATACCATTAGAAATCCGGTGTTATTACTGTTATTTTTGAGAGTTCGTCTCTTGGAACGTGAGTTTGATTACATTGAATATCAGCATATTCCAAGACGTTTAAATACATTAGCAGATTCAATTTCTTCTAGTATGATAAATAGACATTTGCAATAATTAAAAGCAGTAAAACAAAAAACATTCATTCATGTACGCAGATAGCCGTCAAAAATAGTGATATATATCATAGGAGTGTGTTCAAAAAATATACATCGTCTTCGATCATAGGTTGGAAACACCTTATGATCGGCAAAAATGGTAACACAAAAGTAAAAAAATGAGTCTACATGATCATCTCATCACTGATGATGATCTCGATAGGAAACAACTGCTCGAGCCACCCCGCATAGGAACCTCCTGAAAGGTCCTGGGACTCCAATCACATATCTTTGAAGCCTGAAGGGAATATCATCTATACTCGTCTCTGGTATATCTAGAGTCAAGTGCTCTAGATGATGTTCCAAATCAGTCAAAATTTCTACTGATTGGCCTGCTGGGGCTGGTGCGGGCGCAACTGGTTGTCTCCTCTCGAAAGGTTGGAGATGAGCTGGACGTTGTGGACCCACATCTGTATTTGAAAAACTTTTGGTTATTAGTTTTCTAAGACGATAAAAAATTAAAAAATTTAGAACTTAGCAAACGTTGAAAAAAGTTTTACCTGAATCGTCCCACTGTTCCCCTGCAGGGAGAGACATCTCTCTATCTCCGCGGAAATCTATCCCTGCATACGGAAAATCCTCTATCGTAAAAATTTGGTGATCCAGCCAATGAAAATATGAAACAGGGAATCGTACAATCTCAGTGCCCTCGATAGCATGACGAGCCATCAGCGCGGACCAGCGAACCATCCTTGGTTCTCGAAGTCGACCGGCATCAACTGAAATACTCTATGGAGCTAACTGAGGGACCCTCTCCAAAGCAAAAGAAACGACAATGGAACCATATCCAAAGTTTTTTAGTTTCCCGGTTTTTGCTCTGGTAAGTTGGCCTTTTATATTTGCCAACACAGCTTCGCACCAGTTGAAGATGGTGCCACGAAAACAGTCCACAGCAATGCGCATTTGGGAACCAGTAGCTACATGAAGCACGGCGCTCCCACATAGTTTGGTAACAGTGAATGCTATAACTTTCAGTTCAGGACGGATGATATGTTTTATGTCAATCCGTTTGTCCCGAGGATCCGCCTGATCATTGCAAAATTCGAGTTGAAGACTAGCGACAGTCTGGCCACCTGGCCTAGTCCCAAACAAAGATACATGTTCGCCCCTCTTGGACAAACCAGTCAAAAAGTATATATCCTCCAGCTCAATTTCGAGCCAGTGGCCACCAATGAAGAAACACTGATCCTCCACATGCCATCTGTCTACCAACCATGTTAAGAGTTCCACTTGTGCCCTCATGCCAGCGATGGCCCAGAATTTGTATAAGCAGCATGCTTTTAATGCCCTTTGTGTGGGCAAATGGAGTATTGCAGCTTCATCCACTTCCTCATGTTCCCTTTCTCGCCAAATAAGTATCTTGTTAATCCTGCAACACAAAATAAGGCATATTAGCATGATTTCATTTGAAAACTTTTGGCAGAAATTTGAGAAAACTGTGCTTGAATTTTAACCGCGCGGGGACCGCACCCGCCCTTTGTAAACAGAGCGTAGCTCCGCACGAAAGGTGTGTGCCGGGTGCGGCACCCCCGATTTTTTCCCGTTCAGAAAAAATCGGGGTCCGCAGGCAACCTGTGTCCCGCCTGCGGACCCCGCGGGCGCATTTTTTTGACCTATTTTTGCCCTAAAAAATCAAACTAAAGCCTAAAAACGAATTTTAAACGGATGAAAAGCAAGATAAGGAGGTCGTGGATTACCTGGGGCTGACGATTTTCGATTCCAACGGTTGAATTTTCCAGAATCTTCACGGGAACTTTTTATCCAAAAGCTTTTTACTTTTCACTCTGCAACTAAACGGTAAAAATGAAATAGAAAAAGTCCTTTTTATAAGTTTTTTCGAATGAATGAATTATAAATTTATTTATTTTTCACTTTAAAAGGGATATTTTTGAAAGCATTTTTATTTATCTTAAACAGGTATGTGTAATGTTTTGATTTTTTGTGCAGAAACAGGATTTTTCAGGTGAAATAATCATTTTTCAACAAAGAGCATACTTTTATCACTTTTTCGGACTCTTTCAAAAATTTTACGAAAAAGCGAAACCTTGGAGTCCTCTTTAAGCTCTTTTCAGACTCTCTAAATATGAAAAGATTACCGAGTACTTGACTATTCAAACTCGTTAAAGTAAATGAACAGTCGTCCCTTCAGTATAAGTTTACCCCTTTTACGGACTGAAATGGACTATTTACGAAAAAGGTATACGTTGACTAAATATGGTCAATAGAGTTCTCTCCCGAATTATTTTATCCTTTTTCGGGCTCGAGAGACTAAATTTATGAAAAAGAACACCCATGGAGTTTTATTAAGTTTTTCTTCTGACTCCCTAAAACTGAAAAACACCGAGTTTCTCCTATACTGGACTCGTTAAAACTTAACAGTAAAGGACCTGTTTAATTTTCAACAGGAACGAACCACTCCTTCTTAAGGTTCGAATTTTAAACTAAGTTGGACTCACCCGAAGGGTGAGCTTATAACCAAGCAAATGTTATCCTCCTCAAGCTTGTCAAAAATAAAGAGGTACTTGCCAGAAATGGTGGGGGAAAAGAGAGAAAAATGAGCATGTTTGTTGTATTTTAAAATTGTCCGAAAACTCAGTCAACCACTCTTGAACACGACACTTATATTCACCTGGGTTGGGAAATCCTTTGCTTAACAGTTAATCAAACCACATTGAAAATTTTCAGCCGGTTTCTGGGTATTAGCTTTGAGTCAATTGTCACCAAGCCATCTGCAGTGTCGTTATGTGTCCAAGAGAACAATTCAAACAAAACCATTCATCTGCAAAATATCTGTCATCCATCATTGACCATCCCTGAGTCAGTCCTTGCCAACATATTTTCAAAACTTGATCTATGATTTCGTGTTGTGGGCTTGCCTACGACAGATCGCTTTCTATCGACATCAACACATTATCTAGGAAGTTGATCTAGAAATCGTCAGTACCTTGAAATCTGCATGCCTCAATGGCAGGTTTCTCGCTTTCGACGACAGGTTACATTAATGACCTTCGATCGAATGACTCCGTGACATGTTCGACTTCAACTCATTCATTCACATTTCATGGACTGTACTGAGTACTTTGAGAGCCATTGACATTACTGGTGGTTTCTCTCACACTTGTTAACAGTTCACATCATTGACTGGTAATCAAGTGGTTTCTACCATGTTTGACTTCAATACATTCATTCACATGGATAGAATCGTACTGGTTCGAGATACGGAAATCAAGACCCTGGATCTAGTTTCCACCATCCAGGCTGCGGGGAATTTTGTTGTCATCTATACAGTAGACTTTTGATAAACAGATGGCTGCGTCCATACTGTGTCTACATATATTTGTACTATGATGTATTCAAAATCATTCCCGTATCAGAACGATTTCAGTTAGTTTATAGTTAGTTTTTATCTGAGTATGGGAATGCCTACCTCAGTGATGACATATACATGTATATATTTTGCATTGAATGTTTTTATAGGTTCCGACTGGGGTGTCCACAGGATGATCTTTGAAATGATAAAGTACCGCACTCTTCATATATGACAGACTACAGCTTCATCTATTCCAGACTTTGCACTTTAGGGGGCAATTTGTTACATTGAAAACTGTCACCTTGACATTCTGCTGACTGTATGAGCTTATTATTACTCATACTTCCTCCTTTTGCAAGTCTAATATACCAGCTCCTCATATCAAGCTTCAAAATCAGAAGAAAATCCCTAAAATCCCCTAAGAATTGGTATCGCACTTTCCCTATGCATTCCCTGCAGTCCCGCACCTAAATCTCAGCTTGCATGCGGAACCATACCGCACGTTCTTTGTGTAATGGGTGCGGACCTCTGTAAAACATAAAAAGGCGAGAAAATGAAGATTAAAAAGTGAATTCCAGGTGAATTCTAGAAGATTCTAGACGGGAATTTTCGGAATGGATACGCTTTGAAGCTGGTTCATGCATCCCTCTCTTAATGGAGCTAACCCCTTGATGTAAGGAGCTTATCCCTTTGACGGAGGATTCTATCCCTTCATATTTGGAACTAGAAACCTCCTCTCTTTCACTATAAAAAGAGGCCTTGGGTAGCCTCAAAGGGAGTTCAAGCTTATGAGATTTGAAGTTAAATGTTGTTGAGATTTAGACTTGAGTAACTTAAGACTTTCTGTGAGGTTAAATCACTCATCCTCATTTGCCTTAGTTCAAAGAGTGCAATGCTTGTCAGAGTAAAGGAGATTCCTGCTTCGGACCCCGGGAGGACCTGCACAACATCAAGGCACAGGTTGTAAAGGTTTTCTATCTTTAAAGTTAATACAAATATACTCATTTCTCTCATTAAACCGTCAATTTGTGGTTTATTTCATAAATTCCTTGATCATTATGATAAGTATGATTTATGATAATGTCTATACAGGTGCTGCTTAATCTTTTTCCTTGTTTGTGATTGCAGATATACGAAGGACGTTCTTTCAGTGCACGAGAAGGACTTCAACAAAATCAAGTAAGCAAGCAAAGCGTTGGATATAAGGTAGGCCTTGCACCCGTATAGTGTTTTTATAAATTGCATATGCTTAGAGAGAGATTAGTATAATTGGCTGTTTGTTGCTAGTTACCTTTTGTACTAGAGAGATCGGTCTTGTCCGCAAGACGGATTAATCTACACAACACATACTCCCTCTCTTTAAGGATCTTCATCCCGAAGTTAAGTTGAATCATTTAACATTTTATTTATTTAGTTATTTATTACTTTGTGTTTTCCCTACACCCTCTCCTGAGCTAGTATAACCAACAAGCATTGAAAGTTTCAACAACACCCTAGAAATATCAAGGATCTCTATCATTTTTCCTATTTTTGGAACCAAGCTTAAGCCTCATTGGTCCATACCGTAGCCCAAGGCTGGCCCCAAGGCTCGTGCCCGACTCAGACCTTATCTGCCGCAAGGTAGGAATCCGGTCCTAGTACTCAATGACTCTAAGAATCTTTCAAGGCCGACTCACTCCCTCCACACTCACTAAGGTGTACAACCCCAAGCATCAAATTCCTTACACCCCCACCAGACTTTGGCATCCCAATCCAATATCTAGAAGTTAGCCTACAATATTAGGCACTTGGCCTCCTCAAGATGGTCTCATAGCCCTTCAACAGCTATATAAGACAAAGGGACCACTGGAATATGTAGTGTTGATTTAATTTTTCCCCAACCCATATGGTGTTGCATATTCTCCCTCGTAGGTATGGGCTCCCACAAGATCATCAAATAAACTAGCCCTCTCGACCCATTTGTGGATTTCCTGTCAATCGCCACATCTCAACATGCAATCAATGCATTAGTTATAATCATAATATCATCAAAATAATCCACATCTCAATTTTTTATGCCACCATGAAACATAACATCATTTTTATCAAAACATTATGAATAGTAAAAATTTCATGCTCTTGAATGTCGTAAAATTTGCATGCGATTACCACATAAATTACCCTCATAAGTTATAACAACAACATCTCTATATCCAAGGTATATCATGACATCACATAGTAAATGAACCACATGTCAATATACCTCATATCATAACACCGCGAGCATACACAAAAATAAATAAATAAGAACCACATGTGCATCATTATCCTCTCATCAAAATTGTGTCCAATTACCACATACCATTACACCATGAAACATCTTCACAACATAATACTTCAAAATTTCCATGTTGACATAAAATATTTGAAACCATAAGCTCATACATAGTACCATAGTATATGAATAAAATTATCTTTTTTATTACCAATTTACATTTCAAAACATAAATAATATTAAATAATAAATAAACACAATAATGAACTATTGACTTATAAATTCTGTCACTAAATTGTAATTCAAAACAAACTTTAAAACATAACCATAAGTTATTAATAACCATTAATTTTGTAATACTCTAAATATTCTAAAAAATAAGAAGAATTAAAACAAATATTTATAAGAATTCATTAATACTTGTATAAGTAATACACAAACCCTTGTATTTATCTCTATCTGAATGCCTTAAAAGTAACATTACATAGTATTATTAAGGGATTTAAAATTTTAAATGAATTAATAATTTTTAATTTTGAAGGTTTGTGTTTGGCCTAGAAGCTTTCTCATAGGTTTACAATGTTGTATGGACCAATTCACACCAACCCAGTGCTTTCAGTACTTCAGAGGATGGCCAAAGATAATAAAAGCTTGGATTGTTGCACTTTTGCACTACGCTTTCACACAAACACTATATTTTCACCATATCTCTTAAAATATGTACCTATTTGCCATGAATTTTTTACAGTAGATACATGGTGGTGAAATGAATAAGCTCACTTAATTTCAGTTCAAAATGCTTCTTGATTTTCGAGAAATGAGAAAATGACATATACAAGCAATTTTGGATTTTCTCAAGATCCATGAGTCTGATTTGGCTCAAACGTGTTGTGGAGAAGTTTATAATGATATTCACTTTGTGTCTAAAACACAACTCAATTTGCCTTACCGTTTGGTAGATATTCAAAAAATAATAATCATTGTGTTTTTGGAACACTTCAAGATTAATTTCAGACCAAATGGTGATGGATTTTGAAAAAGTAAAAGAAGTTTTTGTTAAGAATGAGACAAATAAAAAAAAACTCCTTCCATTTATACACAAGTGTCATTTATTGGAAAATTCGAAAGAATCTTTATATCTTATTTTTCAGATTTTGTTATTTATTGTTTTAGTCATGATTGATGGGTGCCTATTTCGAGGAGTTGGAGAGTCATTTTCAACAACTAAGAGATGTTTCTGCCAATAACAATCTCATCTACAAAAACCTCCTTCATTTTTCTAACAACTATCATGGTTCAAGAGATACGAGTTAATCTTGGACCCATATTTTCCCGAAATTCGGTCCCTATTCCTAGCAAGCAGTTCCAAATTTAATGTAATTAATTCTATCTTCAAATTATTATTTTTTCAAATTTATTTGATTAAATTCCAATAAGCAAAATTATTGATAAATTTGATTAAGTATTTTTCTCACATTTTTACCTAGAGGTCACATAGAGTCAAAACTCGCTCTCATACCATATGTAACAACCCCGATTTAAAATATACACATAATTATATCAACTTATATGATTTATAATCAACACACAAAATATTAACAAGCTAGAATAGAAATTTCAAAAACACGAGCAAAGGCAAGAACCTATAACAACGATATTCCTTACTTGAGACTTTGAAGTTGAACGTTATTTGAATTCTACTAACTGCAAAAAATATTTTTGGGATGACTCTCCACCCAACCATAGGCTCCGCTTCAAGTATTATTTATACAATTGGCCAACCCCAACCTCTCAATCAATGTACTACTGCGAAGGAATCCTTTATCTCACAATACTTTTCTCCCAAGAGAATGGATGAAAGATTGATGAATCTCATCTTACTCAACATCTATTAAATAAACCAAACAATGGAAAGTTGTCTGCATGCACACATTCAATGTGTCAACATGCATCTTCTATTTCTTTATTTTAAGTTTTACTTCATTTAATATTTCTCTTAATTTAACTCTTTCTTGTTTTATTCTCTTTTACTATTTGTTAACTTTACTTATTTTTACTATTTTTATAGTTCTCTTGATTTAACTCTTTCTTATTTTATTTTATTTTTTGTGACCTTTATTTATTTTTACTATTCCTTATAATTTAATTATATATATATATATATATATATATATATATATATATATATATATATATATATATATATATAGAGAGAGAGAGAGAGAGAGAGAGAGAGAGAGAGAGAACTTTAGTATTATTATTTACTATTTTATTTATTATTATTATTATTATATTCTCTTCATTATTTATTATGTATTTAATATTATTACTGTTTCTTTATTTTTTACTATATTTTACCACTATTATCTTTTCTTTATTGTTAATAATTAATTATATTATATTATTTTCATGCTTATACTATCTCTGGTGATCCTCTGAAGCACTAAAAGCACTGAGCTAGTGCGAAACTATTCATACAACGTTGTAAACATGTGCGAACGCTTCTAGGCCAAACACAAACCTTCAAAATTCAAATTCTTAATTCATTTAAAATTTTAAATCCCTAAGTAATAATACTATGTAATATTACTTTTAAAGCCTTCATGTAGAGATAAATACAAGTGTTTTTGTATTATTTATATAGATATTAATGAATCCTTATAAATATTTGATTTAATTCTTATTAGTTTTGAAAATATTTCGAGTATTACAAAATTAGTAGATATTGATAACTTAGGGTTATGTTTTAAAGTTGGTTTTGAAATACAATTTAGTGATAGAATTTATAAGTCAATAGTCCATTGTTGTGTTTATTTATTATTTAATATAATTTATATTTTGAAATGTAAATTGGTAATAAAATAGATAAATTTTATTCATACACTACTATACTATGTGTGAGGTTATGGTTTCAAATATTTGTTATGTCAACATGGAAATGTTGAAGTATAATGTTGTGAGGATGTTGCATGTTGTGAGGGTATGTGGGAATTGGACACAATTCCGAGGAGAGGATAATGATGCACATGTGGTTCTTATTTATAAAGTTGTTATGAAAATGATGTTGTATGCTCATGGTGAATATGATATGTATAAGGATTATGATGTTATGATTTGAGGTTATATTGACATGCGATTAGTTTACTATGTGATGTTATGATATGTCTTTGGCGTTGATATGTTCATGTTATAACTTATGAGGGTATTTTATGTGGTAATGACATACAAAATTTGTGACATGCATGAGCATGCAATTATTTACTATTCAAAATGTGTTGATTAACAATGATGTTATGTTATCATGATGACATGCATGACTTGGCATGTGGATAATTTCCTAAGATATTTGATGCTATAGCTAATGCATTCGATGTATGTTGAGATGTGGTGCTTAACAAGAAATCCACAAATGGGTTGAGTGGGCCGGTTTATTTGATGATCTCATGGGAGCCCATACCTACGAGGAAGAATATGTAACACCATATGGGTTGGGGACTAACTCAATCAATAATACATATGCTAGTGGTTCATGTGTCTGCTATAGCTCTTGATGGGATATGGGACCATCTTGAGGAGGCGAAGTGTCTGATATTGTAGGCCAAGTGCCTAATATTAGATTGGAATGCCAAAGTCTAGTCAGGGTATAAGGACTTTAATGCCTGAGGCTGTGCACCTTAGTGAGTGTGGAGCAAGTCGGCCAGCCTTGCGAGATGCCCAGATTCATTGAGTACTGGGACCACATGCCTACCTTCGAGTAGATGAGGTCTGAGCTGGATGCAAGCCTTAGGGCCAACATTGGGATATGGTACAAACCGATGAGGCTTATGCTTGGTTTTGAAAGTGGGAAAAATGACAAAGATTCCTTGGGATTTCTCAGGTGTTGTAGAAACTTCTGATATGTGCTGGTTATACTAGTTCAACAGAGAGTGTACGGAAAATGTGAAGTAATAAATGAATAAATAAATAAAAAGTTAAATGATTCAACTTAACTTCGGGACAAAGTTCCTTAAAGAGAGAAAATATGTAATATCCCCTAATAATAATAATATAAGCAAAGAAATAATAAATAACAAATAAAAGATAATAATAGTAAATAAATGGTGAAGATAATATAATAATAATAAATAAATAAAATAATAAATTTAAGTTCTAAATAAAAATATACAAAAGTAAACCATAAAAATAGTAAAAATAATTAAAGTTAACAAAAGTAAAATAAAATAAGAAAGAATTAAATCAAGAGAATGAAAAAAATAAAAAATAAAAAAGTAAATTTAACAAAAAGTAAAAAGGAATAAAATAAGAAAGAGTTCAATTAAGAGATATATTAAATCAAGTAAAACTTAAAATAAAGAAATAAAGTAGCATGTTGACACATGGAAGGTGTGCATGTAGACTTCTTTTCTTGTTTGGTCTAATTAATAGACGTCGAGGAAGATGAGATTCATCATTCCTTCATCCATTCTTTTGGGAGAAAAATATTTGTGAGACAAATGATTCCCTAGCAGTAGGGTTCAGGGGTAGCCAACTGTAAAAAGATTACATGCAACTAAGCCTACGGTTGGATGGAGAGTCGTCCCCAAAATTTTGTTGCGCTTAACAAAATTCAAAGAGCATTCAACTCCAAAAACACAAATAAGAAATATTAACAATACAAGTAAGTCATCTCTACTCGTAGTATTTGAAAATTCTATATTAATTATCAATTTTATTTTTCAAATTGTTACATATCCTTATTTACCATTTATATTTTTAATTCTTTTGTTATATTTTTTATTTCTTATTTATAAAAATAATAATAATAATAAATTAATAAATTAACCTTAAAAGAATTATAATCCACTTGTTGAATATCCTTTAATTGCAACCATAAAAAAAATCTTCTACTCACTCTCGAGCAAAAATCATACAAAACATTATATTATAAATTTAAAATATAAATAAATTATAAATAAATTTTAATATTATTAAAATTATTACACAGATTACATTATTAAAATTCTCAATTTTTAATTAGAATATACCATTAAAAGAATTATAATTTATTTTAATTCTGTAATAAGCATAAACTTTTATAAATACATAAAAATCTGGAAAACACTAACTCCACATCAATGCACTATGAACAAAAGTCTTTACCGCTCAACCCAAAGCCTTACAAACTCAGTCAACTCTTATTTCCACATCATTTGTATCATATTACGAAGAGCAAACGTCAACAAAAAAATTTATTTAAAGTACGTTTCTCGACATAGCATCATCATGTGTAGCATAAAAATAATTATTTTCTCTAGCTTTTCTTTAGACAAATGCAGCTGTATTTTAACAAAGTACTGCAAAATAATTATGCATATCATTATTAAAAAAATACTCCGTAGACTTAAAAAAAAAAAAAAAAAACCGTAAACTAAAAAATTATTAGAATGGCTCAGAATTTGACAGATATTTTGAAAAAATTTGGCAAAAATTTTATCAGAATTTTGTTTACAGTTGTCAAACTTTAGTATTTTAGATGTCTTAAAGGTTTTTGATAATGCTGAATCCATTTTCACTTTCAAAAATAGATTCCAAACATTGCAACTACTTCATTTTATAAATTTTACTAAATCAAATTCCAACAAAAACTTATCATCCAAACTATTCTGTTGCCTAAATAAACAACTTCAAAAATTACTTCGAATTTATTATCAACAACATCATTAACACATAGAGCATAATTATCAACAACATAGTTTATTTTGCTTTGTCTTTGAAAATCATTAAGGAAATCATTTTTCTATTCAATTATGTGTAGGATTTCTGCTTTGTCTTTGAAAATCATTAAGGAAAATCATTTTTCTATTCAATTATGTGTAGGATTTCAAAGATAAATCAATAAAGGTAATTATGTGTAGGATTTTTGAAATGGAAAGTTCTATTCCTTAAATAAATTAGCTTGACATGGTCTGACATATTTATTTAATATCATTGTGGTATTTTTAATTATATGGTTGACATGAGCATAATTTTAATAAAAAAAAATTAATAATTATTATTAAAAAGGTAATATTGATTATTAAATATTATTTTTTGGATTTAATTGTGTGAAGTAATTTATTCATTTATGATTATTTCCATGAAAGGTACTTGTAACTAATTAATTTCTCATGATTTTTGAATAGTCTATTTAGCACTTATTGTATCGGGTGATGTTCATAGAGGTGAAGAAGTGGTATTGAAACTAGTGAAATGAATCACAGCATTAATCATTAGTTCCGAAGCTTGCATCCGGTAACTAGGACTTCCCAGGAGGTCACCCATCCCATATCGTCTCAAGCTCAAGTGCACTTAGCTGTGGAGTTTTTCCCCGATGCAATGAGTGCTAAGTGGACTATTCAAAAATCATGAGAAATTAGTCAATTTCGACTACCTCTCATGGAAATGGTCATAGATGAATGACTTACTTAACGCAGTTGAATCCTAAAAAATGATATCTAATATAATGCCTCAATACTTAAATACAAAAGAGTGAAGTGAACTCTACTTGAATGGTTCATGAGGCACAATACTTGCTAAGGTTTTGCAAATGGGGTAGGAAGGTAAGTGTGCTTGATTGTGGGGAAAAACTTCACAGCTAAGCGCACTTGAGCGAGATGCGATCTGGGATTGGTAACCTCCCGAGAAGTCTTGGTTACCAGGTGCAAGCCCTAGAAGTGATAATTGATGCTATGTGATTCATTTCACTAATTTCAATCTCACTTCTTCACTCCTATAAGCATCACTCGATGCAATGAATGCTAAGCGGACTATTCAAAAATCATGACAAATTAGTTAGTTACGACTACCTCTCATAGAAATGGTCATACATGAATGACTTACTTAACGCAATGGAATCCCAAAAAATAATATCTAATATAATACATTACGAAAATCTCTCAATATTAATTATTTCAAAAAAAAAAAATCAATATCAATATTTCAAATAAACATTTCAATTAATATAATTTAGATCTATATAAATGTAGATCTATAATTTGTATCACTCCATTATTAAAGTCAAGAGCGTAAATCTTCTTTATATCTCCACTTCCCTTATCAAGTCAAGAGCGTAAATCTTCTTTATATCTCTACTTCCCTTATAATGGGTGTCACTTATTTTATATATAAATTTATAATTAATAACACTCACAAGTGTAAATCTTCTTTATATCTCCACTTCCCACTCTTTAATATCTCCACTTCCCTTATAATGGTTGTCACCGATTTTATATATAAATTTATAATTTGTATCACTCAATTATTAAAGTCAAAAGTGTAAATTTCTTTATATCTCCACTTCCCACTCATTAAAGAAACAAAGATACACATTAATATTAAATTATTGCATATAAATACGTCTTTACTCTCTATTATTCACTTTCTTGTTCTTGAAAAGTGACAATATTTCATCATTTCTTTTGTAATCATTATTTAGTAATAAAAATAAAATAATATATAAAATAATGTAAATAAATCCCATTATCTTAATACATCATCTAGTCTATTAATAGTATTATTATTTTAAATGAATGAAATTGCGAACTCAACTCCATGATTTCCGAGTTTCATAAATTATTATGGTTCAACTACTATGGCCTCCCTTTTATTTAATAGTAATTAAGGTTTAAAATAAGTTATTTTAAATAAATGAATTTGAGAACCCGACTCCATGATTTGTGAGTTTCATACATTATTTTGGTTCATCTACTGTCAGCTACTTTTTTATAAAATATATATTTTAATAAAAAAAATATTTATAAAAATAAAATAAAAATAATTTTTTTATTAATTTATAAAACATATATCTTAATAAATTATTTTATTTATAAAAAAAAAACATTTTATTATAATTCTTAAAATTTTTGAGACAGGATGGAACTTTGATAAATCAATTTTTATTTTATTTTTAATTTTATTGAGAATTAAGAAATATATATATATATATATATATATATATATATATATAATTAATAAAAATATAATTATATATAAATATTAAAAATATTATAATGTAATTGTATTTACAATTTTAATATGAATGTGAAAATATATAGATTTAATATAATATTTAATATAAAATAAAATAATATTAAATTTAATAAAAGATAGTTATGATGCTTTTTCTTTTAAATAAATTGAGTTTTTGAGAAATTTAATATAAAGTAGGATTAGAAGTTTGATGGAAAAGTTTAACAAGTCAACTTATATTATATCCACACCAAAGATTAAGATATATAATATAATGGGTGATGTCAAATCATAGAGAGATGTATTTTAGATCATAATATTATGCATGGTGACTAAAATACATAATCCTAACTAAATAATTTAGTCAATAAGCATAAATTACTATTATCCTAAATGAATGATACAATTTAAAAGTGACAAGAAGACTTAGTGATTGGTAAGGCAAGCCATAGGTTAACATTCTCACTCTCAATTGCAAGTCAATATATTTATATCAACTAAATAATAAATACTAATGAAAAAAAGTGATATATTGGATCTTTCAAAATCATTTGATCTAGATTTAATGAAATAATTTCCTAAAAACCATCAAAACTAGATGCTAGATGGCTAATGTAGAATGAACTAGAAAAGTGCTAAAATATGGAAGTGGAGAGTTGCTAATGTCTAAACATATTGTATTTAGCAATACGTAACTGAACGCGCTATGATTTTACGTATTGCTGCCCGTAAAGCAATCTAGCATTAATCATGGAGTTTTAAATTCTTCTAATTTTTGAATATAGCAACCGATTATGTTAAAACAAAAACAAAAATTGGATTTCTAGTTTCTTAAGACATAATCGCAGTGTGCGATCTTAGGTCAATACAATTTGTCTTA